>PVJC01014621.1:0-36199 GCA_004026665.1 Murina feae
GTGTCTACAGTGGGAGAATTTCTGTGCTGGAGACACCCTTATGGGGCAAGAGTTGTTTCAGTGGAGCTTTTATGCTCACTGCATCTGCCCCGAGTGTGTTCCTTGTGGATCTGTTTTGTTTAGGTTAGTCCCACTCTGGCCACTGGGTGGGGTTGGCTCCTGTATCTTTAAGGAGGTGTTGAGTTAGCTTGGGAGGGGCGGGGCCTTGGGGGGTTTGCAGGGCAGGGTGGAGCAAACAGCTATGGCGCTTCTCAGCCCTGCGCTGAGAGACACCAGGTCTCTGTGTCCCACGGTATTTGTTGCAAGCAACGCTGAGAGAAACCTGCTTTGGATTTCCTCCCGGTGCCAGTCAGTCCCCCTTCTCTGGGTGTCTGGGTCCTTAGAAACTCCCTTGGAACTGGAGTTCAGAGCTGCTGGGGACTTGTGGCTCTCTCCGTTTTGGAAAAGAACCGCGTCCCCCGGCGCCAGCCCTTCCCCGAGCCCTGTGCGCGTGCCTCTGTACCTCTGTACTTTGCTTCCGCTGCTCCTCTGAGTCTCAGACTCTTCTCTAGTTGAAGAATTTTCACTCAGCCAGCCTTCCTGTGGGTGCGAGTGGTGTCCGTGTGTTCTTTTCGAGGTTTTTCTGAAATAGTTGTTCACGGCTGCATTTATGGTGTCTACCCTATGCCGTCATCTTGTTTCTCCTCAATCCAGCGATTTTTACTTACCCAAAAGTTGCTTTACCATAGGAAAGGAATGTACCATTTTTACAGATGTAAGCATGCTGGCTATCAATGTATTGCGGTCTCATCCTAAACTATTATACCTCATCTCATAACAGTGACTCAGTGAGTGTCACTGCTTTTTCCAGAGATCAACCTGCTATGTGCAGGTGAAATTAAGGTTTTGGTTCTGCAAAGCTAAGGACCAGAAGTTCAAGTTTATATATTTAGCATGTTAGGAATGTCACCCAGGGAGACCTGGACAGAACTGGTAAACTTCTTTGCAGACTATTATACGTCTGCGTGTTCATTGACATTTAAATAGAATTATTATTATTAAAGTAATAACTAGATATAATTTAAAAATAAAAGCTATTACTTGGCCTATAATAAAAAAATCCTCATTCCTGCTACTCAGAGGCAACTACTTTTAACTCTTTAGGCTATTTCTTCTGGTATTCAACTCCATATTTCAAAATTTCATTCTTCTTGAATTGATTACTTGGTTTTTAAAGTTTTAGGCACTTTCTATTTCATACTAGGGAAGAAGAAGAGTTTTGCTATCTTACAAATACTAACCAATCTATATCCTTGATGCTAACACACACACACACTCTCTATAGATATATCATAGTTTTTGTTGAAACAATTGAATCATTAAAATGGTTATATACACATTACTGAAAACTAAGATATTGTTCATGAATAAGATATTTACACATCTTTTCTTGTACAACTTTTGCTTTTTTCCCTAGAATTAACAATGTGGAAGGGCCATGCCATATGATCCTATGGTGGGACCTACTTAGAAAGATATGCCTTTAAGTTTTGGAAAATATGATGGTTTTATCCATTGGTTATCTCCTATGCTCTGTTTTCTTTCTTTCTAAAAAAATTTTTTATTGATTTCAGAAAGGGAGGGGAAGAGAGATAGATACATCAATGATGAGAGAGAATAATTGGTCCTCCTGCACGCCCCACACTGAGGATTAAGCCTAAAACCTGGGCACGTGCCTTAACCAGGAACCAACTGTCACCTCCTGGTTCATTGATTGAACACTGAGCCACACCTACCAGGCTGCTCTACTACTAGAGGCCCAATGCACGAAATTCTGCAAGGGGCTTGGCCCTTGCAGCAGCCCTGGCTGCCACCTGGGCCCTCGCAATCCCAGCTGCCTTGTGCCCTCGACCCCACTGGTCATTCTGGAAGGTCATTCTACTGTCTGGTCTAATTAGCATATTAGCTCTTTATTATATAGGGTTACTATTTATATCCTAGATTTCTCAGATTGATTAAAAAATGTTCCCTTAATTTCAATCTCTGTATTTTATTTCTACTTTCTATTTTTTTTTCAATGCTTCTGTTTGAAAGGGTTCAGAACACACCACCCCAAAATATATTAATTTGGCACATTGACTCGTTTGTACTAAAGGCCCTTAATGGGTTAGGAAAGGCACTGTGACCTTCCCTTTTCTTCCTAAATAGAACTCCCATGTGAAAGATGCTCTCCTTGACCTGGTGGGGGAAAAAAACACTTTCTTAGCACCAAAGACTGGGAATTGAGGCTGAAAACAACCTTTACAAATAAACCTTGTTAATAACTATTATCTCTTTTAGCCTCCTTGTGTATTCCAGTAACTTTTTCACAATTACCATTATTTGTGCAACCTAGTATATTATTAGCACTGGGCCTAACCACTTTTTGAGTGTTTCTTTTTCTGTGAAGTCTTCCATGTACATGTAAAAATAGATTTGTATGCTTTTCTCCTGTTGATCTATTTATGTCAAATTAACTTCCATGCCTAGCAGGAGACCCTAAGTGGGTAGAGGAAAGGTTTTGCCTCTATTACACGTTGAAAGGTTTGTTTTTGTATCATACTTTTAATTTTCTTCTTTTGTAGCAAAAAAAAAATGTTTGGCTGTTTCCCGGGTGTTGTACCTTCTTTCAGATTTCTGCAGCATCTTTACTCTTTTTTAACAAAATCGATGTAAATGTTTTAGAGTTCCCCTTTGTTTCCTCCCTGATCTCTCTTTCCTCTGTTTCATGTTTGTTCAGTTTCTGTATCTCATGTTAAAGCTTCTCTTGGTTAACTAGTGGTTTCTGGCTGACAATTTTTAAAGAAATATTCGTGGGAGTTGTTTCTGGATATAATTTGCCAATTTGTGGACCTTGCCACATGGACCAATGGAACACATAGACCAATGAAACAGAAATGAGGCCCCCAAAATAAACATACACATATACGGTTAACTAATATTTGACAAGGAAGCCAAGAACACTTAATGAGGAAAGGATATTCTTTCAATAAATGGTCCTCAGAAAAGTGGATAAGTGCATGCAGAAAAATAAAATTGGACCATATTTTACCCCATTCACAAATTTAAGTCAAAGTGTATCCAAGACTAAAATGGAAGATTTGGAACTATAAAATTCCTGGAAGAAAATGCAGGGAAGAAGCTCTTTAACACTGACCTTAGCAAGATTTTTTGGGGGGATATGACACCAAAAGTGTAAACAACAAAAACAAAAATAAACAAGTAGCACTGCCTCAAACTAAAAAGCTTTAGCACAGCAAAAGAATAAGGCAAAACAGACTTGCTCTGTGGACCGTGGACCGCCAGGGTTGGTGAAGGATCTCAAGATGGTTGGGTGAAAACTTGCTCTAAAAACCATTGACTGGGTAGCTTTTAGGGAGATAATCATTGACTGGGTAACTTTTGGGGAAATCAGAAACCATTGACTGGGTAGCTTTGGGGAGATCTGAAACCGGAAGGCCATTGATAATACCCTGAAATCCTGGAATGAGACCCCCACCTCCAGATTGGCTACTTAACCTGAGAAACCACCTTCTATCGACTGGGCTTACTACAAGGCCAATGTGGCGAAGGCCAGCTTAGTAGATGACTTTGAGAAGAAGTTTAATGTCCTGAAGTTTCCTGTGTCAGAGAATAAGTACAGTGCCCTGGTAGATGCTGAAGAAAAAGAAGATGTGAAAAGTTGTGCTGAGTTTGTGTCTTTCTCAAAGACCAGGATTGAGCAATATGAGGAAGAGCTGGAGAAGATGAAGAACACTCCATTTGACCAGATGATCACTGAGGATTTGAATGAAGTCTTCCCAGAAACCAAATTAGACAAAAAGAAGTATCCCTACTGGCCTCACAAGCCAATTGAGAATTTATAAACTTGAGTCTGAGAGGAAGCTCTGGTTCTTTTCTTTTGTTTTTCTTTTTTTAAGCTTCCCAGCACCATTTACTTATTTATTTATTAAATTTTCTTTTATTGCTTAAAGTATTACAAAGAGTGTTAAATAAGTCTCCATTTTTCCCCCCTTGACCTTCCCCCTCTGGTTCTTGTATTATAAACACTGGACATTAAAAATAATCAGATGGTAAAAAAAAAAAAAAGAAGAAGCCAACCCTAAGGAATGGGAGCAAATATTTGCAACCCATTAAGGGGTTAATAAGGGGTTAATGTTCAAAACATATCAGGAGTTCATACAACTTAACAGCAAAAACAAACACACTGACACACACAAAACAAACAAAAAACCAATCTAATCTAAAAAATGGGCAAAAGAACTGAATAGCCAGTTTTCCAAAGAAACCAAGTAAATAGCCAACAGATGCATGAAAAGATGCTCAGTAGTACTAATCAGGGAAATGCAAAATTAAAACCACAGTTAGACATCACCTCACAACTTTTAGAATGGTTATTATAAAAAAGATGAGATAATATGAATCGGTGAGAATGTGGAGAAAAGAGAACTCGTGCCTTGTTGGTGGAAGAAATATGAAGGTTCCTCAAAAAATTAAAAATAGAACTATTTGTTTTCTTCTTAATGATTTATTTTTTTAAAATATGTACTAACATTTAAAAACAGCTTTATTGAGATAGCATTAACTTCTGGGTGTATATCTAAAAGAAATTAATGACTATTTCAAAGAAATATCTGCATCCCCAGTTCATTGTAGCATTGTACACAATAACCATGACATGGGAACAGCATAAGTGCCTATCAACAAATGAAAGGATAAAGAAAATGTGGTATATATTTATACAATGGAATATTATTCAGCCATAAAAAAGTAGGAATTCCTATTATATGCAATACCATGGGCATTCTAAGTGGCATAATTCAGACAGAGAAAAACAATTACTGCATGTTCTCACATACATGTGGAATAAAGAAAAGCTGAACTAAAAAAAATAGAGTAGAATGGTGATTGCTAGGTGCTGAAAAATTGGAGAAATGGGGACATGCTTGCACAAAGTTCCAGCTATAAATGAATAAAGTTCTAGGATTTAAGGTACAACATGATGACTATAGTTAATAATACTGTATATATACTTGAATGTTATTAAGGGAGTAGATCTTAAATGTTCTGACTCATCCCCCCATCCCCCCACACAATGATGATTATGTGAAGGAATGGAGGTATTAACTAGCCATATTATGGTAATCATTTTGCAATACATATGTGTATCAAATCATCACATTTTACCCCTTAAATGTACATATGTGATATGTTAATGCTATCTCAATAAAACTGGGGAAAATATAAATAAATATGAAGAAGAAGAACCACAGGATGAAATAGAGAATGAAAGAATAAATATCTATTCTGTTAAAGAGAATAACAGAGAGAGACCCAAAGAATTCACCTTGCTTAAGGGTAGAATGAATCCTTTCTGACCTCAAAGGGAATCCATGATTTCTTCCTCCCAGGCATTTGGGGCTTGAACCAATACACTTTTGCTTTTGTCTTTATTCTACTTCAGAGAGCTGCTCTGAAGACTTTTAACTCATGCAGTCCAAATTTTTCCCCTAAGGGGTGGGCTCACTCAGAAGTTTGTTTCCTTCTTAATAGATTTATTTTTGGAAATGTGCCAACAGTTAAGAACAGGTTTTATTTTCATAGAAATAGAAAGCATATTCTACCCAGGATACTTTTGATAACAATTTTAGCTGTTTTTTGTTGCCCTTAAAGAAACATGCTATCCCCAGGACTTGAGCAATAGGAACCTAAAATGATTAGCATTATCCCACAAGAGGATTAAAGAGGGAAGAGGAAAGCATCAGCACGTAATATAAAATGATGGAAAACTAGGTTAGACCTCTCAACAGGCTGGGCTGCTGTCCTTTGAGGGGCAACCCTGAGACCTACTAATGTGTTTACACAATGACTGTCAGCCACCACTGCATTTCTATTCCTTGCTAAGATCAAGGGCAACTTGTGTTTTCAATGAAGAGGCCAGTCTCGAAAGAAGTTGTTTTTTTATTTACTTATTTTTATTATTTACTTTAAAATATATTTTTTAATTGATTTCAGAGAGGAAGAGAGAGGGAGAGAGAGATAGAAACATCAATGATGAGAGATAAACATCTAGGCTGCCTCCTGAATGCACCCCTACTGGTGATCGAGTCTGCAACTTGGGCATGTGCCCAGACCTGAATTGAACTGAAACCTTCTGGTTCATAGATTGACACTCAAACACTGAGCATGCTGGCAGGGCAGGAAGTTGGTTTTTTAAAAGGATTTTTGATTGAAAGAAATGTCTTGCAAAGCTATCAGTGTCATTATCAATATTTTGCTTTGCTTTTCTGCATGTCATCCTTGTGCTGGGGCCATGCTAATCTCTGTGTTGTTCCCATTTTAGTATATGTGCTGACGAAACTAGCACATTGCTTTGTTCATCTGTGGCACGTACAGAGGTGATACAAAAAGGGAGCTTCTTCCTCATAACTGCCTCCAGATACATGGAAAATAGCAATGATTTAAGTAAATGCTATTTATTCAACAAAAATGTACTAATAGCCTTCCTTCTTTGGGTCAGGCACTGTGTAGGCTCTGGGACACAACATGATTCCAATGTGTCAAGAGTCCTGAGATGCTCACAATCTCATGAGGGATATAGAGAGCAATGAAATAACTACACAACAAAAATGTAAATTGCAACAACAATAAGTGCTATCTAAGTGAGATGCACTCAGATTAGGCCTTTTAAGGAAGTGATAATAACAAGAAAATGAGTAGCTATGAACTTGGAGAGGGTAGAAAGTGTGTGCAGACTCAAGGCTTGGGGTGGGAGGGATCGTGATGAGGAGGCACCGAGAGAAGACAAGTAGAGAGAATTTGGGAGGATGAGGGTATGAAGGTAGGTGTCAGATCATAATATGTTTTGACCATAGTACATTTTGTGGACCATGAAGGTGTTCTGTCGTTTTCCTAAACATAAAGGAAAAGCACTCAAGGGCTTTAAAAGGTTCGTGTCTCTGACATTCCTCCATCTGTGCTTTGTTAAGATCACTGTGGCTGCAATCTGGAGAATGCTTTAGAAAGGCAAGGGTGGGTGGTAGAGCACGTAGCACTCATCAAACCTCGCTGAGAATTGTAACATGAAAGCAGCATTTCATCTGCAAGAGAATAAAGCTGTAAAGGATGTCAAAAAATTTAATCTGATATTCTCCTTTCAGGCCTGGGGATGTTACAAACTTTCAGAACAAATGACTTCATAAAGTCTCCAAAAGAGAAAAATCTACCATATCTCTTGGGAACAGATACTGATATTTGACTTTATTACAGAGGATCCCATTTCAGTGTTTTAAAATGCTGTGCCTCTTATTGAATAACCTTCACAACAACATTGAGAAGCAAGTTGGCATCACAAGCTTGATTTTATACATGCGGAGTTTAAGAACTTAGGTGCAGAAAGTAGTGACATATTCTAGGTCATGAAAAAAATTTAGTAGCAATGACTTTCTTCCCAGCCTTCCAGTTCCCTGAGTTGTCCAGATGACCTTACATTTAACAGAAATATCCCAGAGCACATAGCGTTGGACGCAGTCAAGTGTAATGTTTCAGACTCCTTGATGTCCCCCTAATGCTATTTCAAGCATGGGGCTATGCCTTTCACCTAAGTTTTTGCTTTTTATGCACACTCTAGAGGCCCAGTGCATGAAAATTTGTGCACTCGGGAGCGGGGGGTGGGGGGGGTCCCTCAGCCTGGCCTGCGCCCTCTTGCAGTCCAGGACCCCTCAGGGGATGCCCACCTGCTAGCTTAGGCCTACTCCCTGGAAGATGGGGCCTAAGCTGGCAGTCAGACATCCCCATGGCAGCCCAGGAGCCTTCAGGGGATGTATGACAGCTGGGGGAGCAGGCCTAAGCCGCAGTTGGACATCCTTAGCACTGCTGAGGTGTCAGCCTGCCTTGTGGCTGAGCAGAGATCCCCCAATGGGAGTGCACTGACCACTGGGTGCAGCTTCTGCATTGAACGTCTACCTCCTGGTGGTTAGTGCACATCACAGTGACTGGTCGTTCCAGGTCATTCTGCCATTAGGGTCAATTAACATGCTACCTTTTTATTATATAAGATTATGTGCATTTTCCACTTAATTTCACCAATCCCTCTATGCTACTTATTAACCTTTATCAGTAGGTTGATAGACAATACTTTTATGAATTTGTGAGGATTTTGCTAAGTTTTCAGTCTTCTCCTATACTGACTCAACCAAAGTTATGTGTCCAATGTAGTGCAAATGGTGGGGTTTTCAAAGGGTTGATACATGTTAATCTCATGGAAAATTTTGTACATAACCTTTGGCCTTCTATGTAAACTTTATTTCATTTTTTCCTTAGGTGATAAAACATGAAGTCTACAAATTGTTTTTAAAATTAAATCAAATTGCACCAGTAATATTTTTTTCTAAAGGTTGATTTTAATTAACATCTCTTGTTTGATCTAGCTTATAATATTGACTCCCCATTTTCTAGAGTTTCCTTTTTTTTTTTTATTAATCCTCACCCAAGGACATTTTTCTTTTTCTTTTTTTAAAATCTTTATTCTTCAGATTATTACAGTTGTTTCCCCTTTTTCCCCCCTTAGCTCCCCTCTTCCCAGTTCCCACCCCACCCTCTGTCCTTACCCCGCCTCCTCCATAGGTGTACGATTATTGTCCAGTCTCTTCCTGCACCCCCAACACCCTTTCCCCCCTGAAAATTGTCAGTCCACTCCCTTTCTATGACCCTGATTCTATTCTATTCAGCAGTTTATACTGTTTATCAGATTTTTTTATTCACTTGATTTTTAGATTCACTTGTTGATAGATATGTATTTGTTGTTCATAATTTTTATCTTTACTTTTCTTCTTCCTCTTCTCAAAGGATACCTTTCAGCATTTCAAATAATACTGGTTGGGTGGTGATGAACTACTTTAGCTTTTTTTTTTTGTCTGTAAAGCTCTTTATCTGACCTTCAATTCTGAATGATAGCTTTTCTGGGTAAAGTAATCTTGGTTGCAGGTTCTTGCTATTCATCACTTTGAATATTTCTTGCCACTCCCTTCTGGCCTGCATGGTTTCTGTTAAGAAATCAGCTGACAGTTGTATGGGTTCCCCCTTGTAGGTAATTGACTGCTTTTCTCTTGCTGCTTTTAAGCTTCTCTCTTTGTCTTTTGCTCTTGGCATTTTAATTATGATGTGTTTTGCTGTGATCCTCTTTGGATTCTTTTTGTTTGGGGTTCTCTGCACTTCCTGGACTTGTACATCTACCTCTTTTACCAGGTAGGGGAAGTTTTCTGTCATTATTTCTTCAAATAGGTTTTCAATATCTTGTTCTCTCTCTTCTTCTGGCACCCTTATAATTCTGATGTTGGTACACTTGAAGTTGTCCCAGAGGCTCCTTACACTGTCTTCATATTTTTGGATTATTTTTTCTTTTGCTTATCCATTTGGGTATATTTTGCTTCTTTGTATTTCAATTCTTTGACTTGATTCTTGCATTCCTCTAGTCTGTTGTTAGTTCTCTGCATAATATTCTTTATTTTAGTCAGTGTATGCTTAGATTTATTGAAGGTATCACTAAGTTTATCAGTGGTTTCTAGAAAATTCTTGAAAAACCTTATAACCATGGTTTTGAACTCTATATCCTGTTGTTTGCTTTCCTCCATTTCTGTCATTTGTGATCTGTTTCTTTGTCTCCACATTTTGGCTGCTTCCCTGGGTTGATAGAGTGGCTTTCTGTGTTAGGTGATCACTAAGAGAAATTGACCTCTACGCCACTTGGTTATGAGAATCAGTTGTGTCTACAGTGGGAGAGCTTCTGTGCTGGAGACACCCTTATGGGGCAAGAGTTGTTTCAGTGGGGCTTTGGTGCTCACTGAGTCTGCCCCCTGGGTGTGTCCCTTATGGATCTGAGGAGTTGTATTTAGGATGGTGCCACTCTGACCACTGGGTATGCTGGCTCTTGTATCTCCAAGGAGCTGCTATTTTAGCCTTTGCCTAAGGTTACTCAGCCTTTTATATGCAAAAGCCTCTGCATGCAGCTTGGGTGGCGTGGGGTCTCAGAGAGTCTACAGGGTGGAGCAACCAGCTAAGGCTGCTTCTCATCCCTGCCCTAAGAGGCACCAGGTCTCAAGCCGGTCTGGAGTTCCTCCCGGTGCCTGACGGTGCCAGATGGTGTCAGACAGAGCCAGATATTCCAGCTCCTCCCCGTATGGTTCTGAGTCCCCAGAAACTCGCCTGGAACTGGAGTTCAGAGTTGTCAGGAGCTTGTGCCTCCCTCCAGTATGAAATGCTTCCAGCCCTTTCCGCGAGCCCCATTGCACGTGCCTCTGTACCTCTGCACTTTATTTCTGCACCTCCTCTGAGTCTCAGTCTCTTTCTAGTTGTAGAATTTCCACTCAGCCAGCCTTCCTGTGGGTCTGGGTGGTGTCCATTTTTTCTTTTCATTGTGATTTTGAAATGGTCTTGCACGGCCACAATTCCAGTGTTTACCTATGCCGCCATCTTGGTTTCTCTCCCAAGGACATTTTTCTATTGATTTTTAGAGAAAGTGGAAAGGGGGGGAAGATAACACAGAGAGACACATCAATGTGAAAGAGACACATCAATTAGTTGCCTTCTGCACGTGCCTGGGATTGAGCTTGTAACCAAGGTATGTGTCCTTAACTGGAATTTAACCTAGGGCCCTTCAGTCCACAGGCCAATACTCTATCCACAGAGTCAAGTCAGCTAGGGCTCTAAAATTTCTAAGAAGTTTTAAATGTATATGATGTTCTAAAACAGTTCCTGGAGAATATCAGTGGGAGTAAGTTTTAATGATCTGTCTTCTTCCCCAAAAGGCATTCTTTTGGCCTAGAATCTGAACTAAAGATTTTTCTTTCCTTTTTTTTTGAACTAAAGGTTTTTCAACAGCTCTTTTTAAATTGTATCAGAGAAAGTATTAACCAGTTTGATTATTCATCACAGTAGCACATTATCACAGAAGAAATTTTTGTATCATAAACAGATATTATAATTGATATTAATATTTATCTTTGAAATATTGGCCAAACATATAAAGCTACATCTGGGTCATTCAACTCTAATTACCTGAATAATTTAGGCCAAGCATGCCAAACTCAAAAGTTAACATGGGCCAAATAAACAAGGTTTAAGTTTATGTGGGCTGAAAAAAACACAAAAGCTTCAATTTTCATAGAAACGTAGGTTTATTTCAATAGAGACATGCTGAATACAAAGGGCTGAAATATGAGTAATCGTTAACATAAAAAATAGAATATTTTAATAAAAATTAGTATTTTTTCTTGAACATTAACTTACCAGACACTGAATAACTGCACAGATTAATAAGCGTAACACAAATAAACCTATTTTTTTTGTTTCACAGAAGTGAAATATTTTCTGTTGTGCAACCAAACAAGTCAGTCCAAGACTAATGATGTGGTGATCAGCTGCTAAAATATTCACTGCTAGTATTAGTGGAGAGAAATGGTGCACCTGCACTTGAGGTGCGTAAGGGAAATGAATGCAACACAATTATAGTAATCAGTCATCAGTGAACATTGTAATTTGTTATTAATAATTATGTATAACAGGATATTATAAAAATTAAGTTATGAAATTTTAATTAAAATGTTTCTTATTTGCTGTTATATTGGCTGGGCTGCAAAAATATTCAATGTGGGCTGC
Source organism: Murina feae (assembly GCA_004026665.1). Taxonomy (NCBI): domain Eukaryota; kingdom Metazoa; phylum Chordata; class Mammalia; order Chiroptera; family Vespertilionidae; genus Murina; species Murina feae. Next base: position 11,674 of record PVJC01014621.1, read on the forward strand.
ATGTGGCCTGCAGGCCATGAGTTTAACATGCTTGATTTAGACAAAAACCATTTATTTGTTTTTAACTAAAACACCTGAGTAACAGAAAAAGGCCTTGGGCTTTATCAAAATTATGCACATTTTTACCTAAATTTTTATACCATGTCAGGCTAGTACCTTTACCTGAAGAGATTTCTAATTATTTAGTCAAAGTATTTTGAATTCACTGGATCCTATAATTGACTAAACCAAAATATGGAATAATGAATTTAGTGAGTAAAATTAGGTAAAATTTTAAGGAGGAGCAAGATATTAACATAGTCTCAAATGCACACTCCATCTTAACTCAAGGCTCAAGATTCATATCTTGATGAATGATACAATGATGGCATTACAAATGTCTTCCAGAGAGAAACTTCTTGCTCTTTGATCAGATATACCTTGGTGAAGTAAAAGCCTGCTAAAATGTAAGCCCCAGAATGTTTATAAGCCAAGCCCATCATCTTTAATCAACATAGTTATCTATTATACTTTAAGGGCTTAACAAGTGTTTGATTCTAAACAATTACTAATTTAATTGATAGTTATTTTTTTGTTTTAAGAAAAACGATTTTAAATATAATAATGTTACATGCAATAAACATTAATATTTCAAGAAAAACAATGTTAAATATAATGTTATTACAAAAACTGTACTAACATAGTATAATATCACAAAAGTTGTAGGCAATATTAAAAATCTGCAAATAACAGCATTATTTCTAGTATATTCTAAAATTTATTTTTTCTCTGGCTCTATTTTTGTTCATCAGTTTATATTGTTCATTATATTCCACAAATGAATAAGATCATGTGACATTTATCTTTCTCTGACTAGCTTATTTCACTTAGCATAATGCTCTCTAAGTCCATCCATGCTGTTGCAAACAATAAGAGTTCCTTCTTTTTTACAACAGCATAGTATTCCATTGTATAGATGTACCACAATTTTCTTTTTAAAAAATATATTTTATTGATTTTTTACAGAGTGGAAGGGAGGGGGATAGAGAGTCAGAAACATCGATGAGAGAGAAACATCGATCAGCTGCCTCCTGCACACCTCCCACTGGGGATGTGCCCACAACCAAGGAAATGTGCCACAATTTTCTAATCTACTCATCTGCTGATGAGCACTTAAGCTGTTTCCAAATCTTAGCTATAGTAAATTGTGCTGCTATGAACGTAGGGCTGCATGTATTCTTTCTGATTGGTGATTCTGATTTCTTGGGATATAGTCCTAGGAGTGGGAGTGGGATTAATGGGTCAAATGGGAGCTCCATTTTTAACTTTTTGAGGAAACTCCATACTGTTTTCCACAGTGTTGAACCCACCAGCAGTACAAGAGGGTTCTATTTTCTCTGCATAGTCTCCAGCACTTGTCATTTGTTGATGATAGCCATTCTGACAATGAGATGATACCTCATTGTTATTTAGATTTGCATCTCTCAGATGATTAGTAGCTTTAAACATGTTTTCATATGTCTCTTGGCCTTCAGTATGTCCTCTTTTGAAAAGTGATTATTTAAGTCCTTTGCCCATTTATTGATTGGATTGTTTATTTTCCTTTTGTTAAGTTGTATGAGTTTCCTGTAAATTATGGAGATTAAACCCTATCGGAGATAACATTGCCAAATATGTTCTCCCATGAAGTGGGCTTTCTTATTATTTTGTTGGTGGTTTCTTTTGCTGTGTAGAAGCTTTTTATTTTGATGTAATCCCATTTGTTTATTTTCTCCTTAGTTTCCATTGCCTTAAGTTGTATTGGTAAAGATATTGCTACGACATATGTCTGATATTTTGCTGCCTATGAATTCTTCTAAGATTTTTATGGTTTCCTGTTTTACATTTGAGTTTATTTTTGTGATGGTCTAGTTCCTTTTTTTTTGCATCTATCTGTCCAATTTTTCCAACACCATTTATTGAAGAGACTATCTTGTCTCCATTGTATGTATGCTCTTGCTTTCTCTATCAAGTATTATTTTCTTTTTTTCCTTATTGATTAAGGTATTACATAGGTGTCCTTATCCCCCCATTCCCCCCAACACCCCCACTCATGCCCTCACCCCTCTGTTGTCTGTGTCCATTGGTTAGGCTTACATACATGCACACAAGTCCTTTGGTTGATCTCTTCCCCTTACCCTCACCCTTCCGTACCTCTCTCTTGATGATCTGATAGATGCTTCTCTGTCTCTGGATCTGTTTTTGCTCATCAGTTTATTTTATATTGTTCATTATCCTATTTAATAAAAGAGTAATATGCAAATTAGGCATCACTCCATCACAAAGATGGCCGCTCCCATGGCCACAAGATGGTGGCACCCATAGCCACAAGATGGCCACCCCAATAGCCACAAAATGGAGGCACCTATAGCCACATCCTAGCTAATAAAAGAGTAATATGCAAATTAGGCCACCCCCAGAGCCATAAGATGGAAGTGCCCAGTCTGGCTCAGCCCTGCCACTAAAGTGGTCAGGCCTGTTAGCCAGGCAGGTGGTGGGGAAGGTGGGGGGCCTGAGGGGCAGAACAGGCGATCAGAGGGGGGTGGGGGTACCCTGCCCGGGCCAGAGACCTTTGCCAGAGGCTTCAAGCATGGGCAAGGGTGAAGCTGGTGATCAGAGGGGGCAGGGGCAGAGCTGATGATTGGAGGGTATGAGGGTGCCCTACCCAGGCATAAGGCCTGGGCCAGAGGCCTCAGGCCTGGGCAGAAGCAAGACTGGAGAATCCTGGGCTCCATAGAGCCAGTGATTGGAGGGGCAGGGGCAGATCCTGCGATCACAGGGGTCTGGGCACCACTGGAGCTGGCAAAGCAGGGGTCTGGGGGTTCTCTGCCCAGGCCTGCAGCCTTGGCCAGAGGCTGCCAGTGGGGCAAGGGCAGAGCTGGCAATGGCACGGGGCAGAATCAGAGCCAGTGATCGCAGAGGCCTGGGCTCTGTGAAGCCTGCAATCGGAGGGGCTTGGAGGTCCCTGCCCAGGCCTGCATCCTCAGCCAGAGGTTACAGGCTTGGGCAGGGGTGGAGCTGGGATTGGAGGGGCAGAGGTGGAGCCAGTGATCAGAGTGAACTATACAGAAAACACCTTTTCTGACCGCTCACTGACTAAGCTCCCAGTATGCCACTGGTAATATTCTTAGTAACTTGGGTAATAAGAATCCAAAAAGGTAATCTAGGGTTTTTTGCCCACAACTAAGGTACATGCCCTTGACCAGAATCGAACCTGGGACCTTTCAGTCCACAGGCCAACACTCTATCCACTGAGCCAAACCAGTTAGAGCTCAGATAAATTTCTTATCTCTGCTTCATTTATCTCTTCTTCTGGAGAATTTTCTAGTTCTTTCATTGGGGGGTTGTTTCCTTGTCTCCTAATTTTGGCTTTCTGTTTGGGTTTGTGACTATGTATTAGGTAGATCCTCTCCATCTCTCATTCTCTAGTGCAGAACAGTGTTAAAGGCTGTTTCTGACTATTTAGATTAGGCAAAGACTCAAAGCTTCCAGAAACCACATCTGCCTACAAACTTGAAGTGCCCCCAGGCAATTGTCCTCAAGTGTGGTGAGAGTTTTTTTTTCAACAGGGTGAGGCAGTTGCTTCTGCCTGGAGGCCAATTGTTATTTTTAATCTCTTAAGTGGCCCAGGGCAAGGTGTTTTCCAATAGGGTGTGTCAACTGTCTTCCCCTTAGGCAAATCAAATGTCTTTTTGGGAAAGATGTCCTCTGCACGTGAGGGAATGACTCAGCCCAGGAAATGGGGTGTCTGCCTTCTAAGCTCTATCTCCTGAGTCCCCTGTCCTGGCTTTTGCTCTCACAGCTCCAGTCTACTTCACCCTCTCTCTGCCGGAGCACAAGGTGAATGGCTCAATAGGGAATTTTGTGCATTGGCCCTTTAAAAGGGTGCCTGAATTTTCTGCTGTTACTCTCCAGCAGATAGCACCCTGCTGTTTTCCACAGCCAGATGTTATGTGGGTACCCTGCCTCAGTTTTGGCGCATTCAGTGGCAACTTCTCACAGCTGAGCTATCTCTCTGGGACTTCAGTTGCTGCTGGTGGGCACCTAGCTAACCCTTTTGTGCCTCCACCCCTCCTACCAGTCTCTATGTGGGGTCCACTTTTGGTCCTCAGATATAAGGATTCTCTCCTGTGAGTTTACCATTGATTATTGAGGAAGTTTCTATATTTTAGTTGTAATACCAGTTTGTTCCTAGCAGCATGTCCATGCAGCATCCACTTACTCTGATGCCATTTTTAATATTTTTCAAGAATCTACTTGACAATTATTGAGCAACTACATGCAAGTCTAGTGTAGGAAACAACTGCAGAGGCAAACAAATTAAGACTGAATTCTGTAAAAAACTCTGTTACATGATAGGGCCTAGGTTCCAGAATTTTGATTTATATATTCACAGTGGATCTTTCTGGTCCAAGTATCTTTAACTCAGGGTTTTACAAAACCAATAACAACCAAAAAAATCAGTTAAACATAATTGAAGTTAACCCTCAAATAAAGTACATATCCATGAGTCCATATTGATATAGAGAATAATTGAAGAAATATGCAAGTGGCAGACAGGGGACAATATTTCTTTATAAGGAAATTCTATTTAATGAGTAGTAAAGAAAGGTATAAAAGAGAAGATCACCATTACAACACCACAGTAACAATTACTGCAGGAAAGATCCTCCAGTAGATGCTGAAATCAGTGGGTAAAAATTTAAGGAGAAACAGAATATCAAAGTATCTCTTCCAAAATAAGTGACTGTATAGTACAGAAATCTGGCAGATATCCCCTTGACCAAGGATTCAAGGTTAATGTCACCAATAATAAGATTTATTGACATCATGTGCCCTTAGATATAATGCCTTGAAAAGGGTTCATCACCTCTGTGCTATCATTCCCAATAAGGCAAACCTTTATAGTTAATTAAGTTTTGCTGCATTAAAAGTCAACCTCAAACTTAGGGGTTTAAAACAACAATAAACACTTATTATCCTCACTTTTAGTAGGTTAGAAACTTAAAGTGCCTTACTGTGGCAGTACTGGATCAGGGTCTCTCTTGAGATTGTAGTTCACGTATTGATCCAGGATGCAGTCATCTGAAACTTGACTGGGGCTGGTGGACCTGCTTCTGTGTTGGCTTACACAAATGACTGACAAGCTGGTGGTGGTTGTTAGCTGGAGGCCTCATTTCTTCCCTACTTGTGTTTCTTCACGGGCTGCTTGAGTGTCTGACTTCCCCAAGGACTGTTGACTCCAGAGAGAACAAGGTGGAAATTTTCACATAGTCCTAGAAGCCATACTATGTGATTATTGTTTATGGGTGTCAGTATTCAATACTAGAGGCCCAGTGCACGGATTCATATACTGATGAGGTCCCTCCGCCTAGCCCATACCCTCTCACAATCTGGGACCCCTCAGGGGATGTTGGAGGCCTGGTGCGCAATTTGGCCTGACCCCCACAGGCCACCCCAAGGGACCCCACTGGTGAATGAATCCGTGCACCAGGCCTCTAGTATGCATATAAGATCTTTGATTAATTTCTTCCTGCCCTCCCACCTCCTCCCTACTTTCTGAGTCTCAGCAGTCTGTTCCATGTTTCCATGCCTGTGCATTGAGCGTTTACCCCCTGGTGGTCAGTGCATGTCATAGCTACCAGTTGGATAGTCGAATAGTCGGACACTTAACATATTAGCCCAGATTATATATATATGGAGAAAGAGAGAGAGAGAGAGAGAGAGAGAGAGAGAGAGAGAGAGAGAGAGAGAGAGAGATACTCCTCAAGGGCAGAAATATCAGGAGGTGAGGGTCACTGGCCACCATCTTGGAGACCACAATAGCCTTTTTAAAAGTAGCAAGATTATGCATTCTCTCTTAACATTTATCATAATGGTCAATCTATTTTCTTATTTACTTAACAATATCAAGGTTCTTAATAATTGTTTTTGTACATTTAATTAACAGCTTTCAAAGTACATCATTATAGCAACATTTTATGCTCACTTGAATGAATATATATTTAGATGTCAATTGACATAGAATTTCAATGACAAGCATACAAAGAAATTTTCATTTCAAATTATGTCTTGAAATTTTACCAATTTTTGAAAGGAGCAATTAAGATAGTAATAATAATTCCAAATGACATGTCTTATTTGTATTACTGAGTATAAAATTCTGGTTAGGTATGATCGTAACATACATGATGATATAACCATTAATCATACACAAATTCAGAGATGTTTCAAATGGCATTTACCTAAGTATTAGATTCTTTTTTTTATTAAATATACTTTTATAGATTTCAGAGAGAAAAGGAGAGACATTAATGATGAGAGAGAATCATTGATTGACTGCCTCCTCCACGCCCCCCCCCCCAAGCCCCCCAACCAGGGATCAAACCCACAACCTGGGTATGTGCCCTTGACTGGAATCAAACCGAGGACTCTTCAGTCCATAGGCCGATGCTCTCTCTATCCACTGAGCAAAACTGGCTAGGGCAAATATTTGATTCTTTATCTTTAGTGGCTAAGGCTGTAGGGTAGATTGCGGTCAAATAATGAGCCCAAAGCCAAACTTCGGGACAGTTATACTACAAGAGGCCTTGGTAAATTTTGACATGAAGGTCAATTTTTTCCTCACTAAGGAACTAGTGCTAATCCTTATGGGACTACAGCTGTCTGGGGGGTCAGTTTGGATTAGTTGGGATGCCTTTACCTTAAGAGGTTTCTTCATTTGCTCTATGCCAAAGGTTTGATGTCTGAAGGGAATTCAGGTACTTGATCCCTGACTGTAAATGCCTTTTAACCTTTGTTTGGTAGGAAGACCAGTCTCATTCTTTTAGTTTCATGCCATGTCTTATCACCTGGGCAACAAAGAAATTCTGCTTGTACTCAGTTTCACTACAACTCTTGGGAACATTTCCATCAGGTTTTGACTCTCATCCCTATCATCTCACTGATTCAAATTGAGTCCAGATTACTTGAAAAGGAACAGATGCCAGGCACTCTCTTCTTTATCTTTCGATTCTAACTCATCCTCAAGTGAAATTCCTCCCTCTTCCTTGAGTTATAAAACAAAAACCCTTTAGGGATATTCCTGGACATGAAGTAGGTTTTGGGGGAGTCACTTGACACCATTAATATTGCAATTCCAGTTCTTTCAGCAAAAGAATCCAGAACACATATGCTATGATGAGGTTGAAAATTTACTCATGCTGCCATAAAATGAGCAAATAAAATGCTGATTCTTTATTTTGCTTCATAAATCTGATCTTCTTTACAATATTCTAGTTTACTGGGTAACATGGAGGAAAAGACAATTCTATAAACTTGATAATACATAGTCTTTTTCAGTTTACATAGCCTCTTCATTTTTAATTTTTTTCATTAATTTGAGAGAGAGAAAAATATCAATTTGTTATTTATTTATGCATTCATTGGTCGGTTTCCTGTATGTGCTCTGAGGGATTGAACTCAAACCTTGAGGTATCAGGATGACACTTGAATCAACTGAGCTGCCAGACCATGGTCTACATAACCTTTTAATGATGGCTCAGTGTGTTTGAGATAAACCCTCAGTTTTTTATAATCCTACACTCTGTAAGCCTCTCCAAGATGATGGAATTTATCGAGGGCTGGGTTTATGATCTAGAAGTATTAGAGGTCAAGGTGATGATGAGGTTTAGGAAATGGGAAGTCCACAGTTCCACATTCATTCTGGAACTTCATTGGTCTCTTTTAGAGTGATAGTGGCAGATCTTGCCTGTTTTCTGGCCTAGAACCCCTGAGGCAGTTCTCTGTAATGATGTGGAGCATCAAGCCAATATCACCACTCATGGCCATTTGTCAACCATATTTGTCTAATATTGAAGTTTCCCTACCCTGCAGCCTCTGGTTATTTATCCAATGAAATTTGCAGTAATTGCTTGAAGCTTTTCCAGTTTTGCAGTCAACAATACTATTTCGTAAGAAGTAGTTGCCCTTTAAAAAAAGTTTTAAAAGCAAATGCCTTTTCCCCTTCAAGTATCTGTATGTAGGTGTAACTGTTTCAGAAACTTTTTAAAAATCAAGAGGTTAAAAAAAATGCAAGGTTAGTTTCCAAATACCTACAAAGTTCTGCTGGATTAAAATCTTTATTTGATATCAATTTCTTTATGATTGATGAATATTTACATATCATCTGGTTATTGGGGTCTTGTGTCAGGGCTCCACCAGGAAGCAGACCTAACAAGAGATGTATATTAAGACATTTATTGCAAGAAATTGGCGTACGCAATTGTGGGGGCTGGCCAAGCTGAAATCTGTAGCCTAAGACATCAGGAAGGGCAGGCTGTAAATCTGATGATAATGCTGCTACCCCCAGGATAAAACTCTTATGGAGTCCTCAGTTCCTCTCTCAAAGAGTTTCATCCATTGAATCAGGCCCACCCAGACTATCCTATCTAGTAAAGATGGATTATGCAAATTGACTGTCACTTCACCGCAAAGATGGCAGCATCCACAGCCAATAAGGAGGGAATATGCAAATTAATGTCACAGAGATTGTGTTCCGCCCTGCCCTTGCTGCTCTGGGACTCTGAGCAGTGTGTGAAGGCAGAAGGCAGCTCCGGGCCGGAGCGAAGATGGTGCCGGCAGCCAGGATAAGGAAGGCCTATTCTTGCATGAATCTTCATGCATCGGGCCTCTAGTCTAAAATAATCTCTTAAAACTGATTATGAGCTTTAATCACACCTACAAAATATCTTTACAGGAATACTTAGCTTAGCCTTTTCAAAAAATAAATATTTTTGAAAGTTACATATGTCCCTTTTTCTCCCCATTACCTCCCTCCCACTTGCTCCTACTCCATTCCTGCCCCCTGCTCCAGGCCATCACCACCCTATTGTCTATGTCCATGGAGCTTAGCCTTTAAATGAATAACTGGGGACTTAAATGTAGGAAATACATGTTCATACAAATCATATGTAATGATATTAATATCTTTTTAAAAAAATTTATTTATTTCAAAGAGGAAGGGAGAGGGAGAGAGAGGTGGAAACATCAATGATAAAAGAGAATCATTGATTGGCTGCCTCCTGCATGCCCCCCACTGGGGATCGAGTCCATAACCCAAGCATGTGACCTTGACCAGAATCGAACCTGGGATCCTTTAGTCCACAGGCTGATACTCTATCCATTGAGCCAAACCAGCTAGGGCATGATAATAATTTCTTTAAACTTTTGTTTGTTAATTCAGACTTTATATTTAACTAGAACCTTCTAAAGAGCAACATTTTCTGAATTTAAGGCAAAACTAAGAAATCTCAACTTATACTTCGCTTTTAGAATTTTATGAACAAGCCATTTACTGCTAATTTCTTCTTTCTGTACTAAAACTATACTATTTAATACATTTGTGTCCATTTTTCAATACTACTGTGAAAGTATAATTTCTGTATTAAATCCACCTTCTTTTTTCACTTTCTATAATTAAAATAGAATTTGCTTTGCTTCTCCATCTATATTATAAAAGGCCAGTGACCGTAACATCAAAATGACCAAACAACTCGTCACCAGGAGGTGCATGGAGCACCTCTCAGGCTCTCCCCCCATCTTCTACCCCCCACCCCCCACCTCCCGGGGCACTGGCAGTGTCAGTGGAGCATCATCCGCAGAGTGTTGCAGGGTGCCGGCAGCATCAGTGGAGTGTGCGAGGCATTGCAGGGCAGTGGACATGGCCCTGATGGCAGGCTAGGCCTAGGGGACCCTACATGCACAGGATTTAATCATGTGCTGGGCCTATAGTATCATATTAATAATGTAAAATCAAAGCCTTAAGATATATTAAAAACAGAAGAAAAATTTAGTTATGAAATATCATTGCTACAGAGAATTATTACTTTTACAACTTGTAGAATAATTTAACAATTCTTTTGAGTTTGAGTTACAATAGCAGATATGTAATAATGTTGTCATTTTCATAGTAGAACAAGAGGACCTAGACAAGTTTATCAATTCACTGTTAATTGAACAATTGTACCACAGATGATTACTTGACACTTAATTGTTCATAAGATGGTCATTCAAAAGAAGCAGAATAAGCTCGCTTTAATTTTCAAAGAGTATTATAAACATGAAAGCCCCAAATGTTAAATCTTCAAAAAGAGTTCACAGACCCCTGAGAATATGTCATAGATCTCAAAGGGGTCTATATTTCTATTCAAACTGTCTTGAGTATAGAAAAAATAGAAATTGGTAATATTTCATATGTCCTGATGGGTAATTGAATATTGCTTTGAGTTTGAAATAATTGCTTTAGAGTTAATCTCATTATCTTCCTTGATTGTCATTGTTCTGGAGGTTCCAAGTGATCAAGCATTATTTTAGCCAGTAATAATAGTAATTAACTATAAGGAGTTGGTGAAGTTTTTACTCCTTTAGGAGCTGCTGCCAGAATTTCTTATGGAGAGAGAATAGCCCTTATTCTAGTTACACATGAGGTTGGGTATAAATGCACCCTTAGGGTCTGGTGCTCAAAGGGGTATAGAAGCTTTAGAGAAGGAGGCAAAACTGCTCAGCCAGAGAAAAGAAGAGGGATGTAATTGTCCCAGAATGAGAGGAGGAAGAATGGAGTAAAGAGAAGAAGGAGATGGGAAGGGAATAGGAAGAGGTTGAGCTGGTGAGATTGAGAGATCACACACTTACAATTTGTGACCCACTACACTGCAGTAAGGGTAGGACACTCACTAAAAATGTTGTGTACCTCTTTGTTTTTGTTTTCATGTACACACCCCATGGACTGAGTTTTTATCGGGGTTGTATAGGGTATTAATTGAAGCCACATGAATAGACTTCAGAACTAAGGGACAGAGAAGCCTTAGCTAACATCCAGGTTGTGTACATTTGTTTGATCCTTTAATTTATTTTCCCTACAAACCTGTGGACCTAGCATAACCACTTTTTAGACAGAGCATTTGAGTTTTCACTCAAAATCAGCTTAGCTGGGAAGCAGCTGAATGGCCTCTATAACCATCTCCTCACTTAGACTACCTCTGTTCTTTTCCTCAAAAAGCTGTGCTTCTTTCTTTGTTAGTCAGAACAAGTCTCCCCTAAATAAGCTCTTGTATTGATCTCTTCACTCAGAGTCAGTCGGTGTCTTCTCTGTGATTTGACATTTCTCACATGGCCCCTAGTTTATGAGGAATGAAGTTACTCTATCAAAGTGGCATCTTGCCAGTGACCTTCTGAGGCTGCAGAATCACAGTGTCAACACAACTCCATTTCATGGGTTCTTTGTGCTACACAAAATGCTTGTTGTTTGCTGTGAGCAATGAACTTTCATTATTGAAGGAAGGTTGAAGATTTGAGAGTCGGGATGTAGGTGAGAGTGGGATAATGGTTCCCATAAAGAGCCTTATGGTAGGAAAGTTTGTGTAAGCCTCTTGGAGAGTTTTGAGCAAGGTTCTTCTTTATTATTCTTTACTATACTGTATATATAGATTTATGAACAGTTTTCAAAACAATTCCATGATCCAGAGAGAAAGCTAGAATAGCAACAGAATGGGCATAATTACCTCCATTGCAGTCATTCAGATTGTTATTTTTAGATTGAGATCTATTCATTTTGTATTACATGTGAGTGCTTGCCCTTAAGAAGACAGTTAATGTGGAAACAATAAAAAATTACTGAATATGCAGTTCTTTAATTTAGAATGGTTTTGAATTTGTATGTTTAGAAAAATACTGTGGGTATAGCTATATGTTACAAAAAATTTGGTTCAAAAGATCTGTCCAGTTCTTTGTAGCAAGACTTTACTGGTATGGCCATATGTTCCATTTGTCACATGCTATCATTAAAGCACCCATTAAAATGCATGCCTGGAGAGCCAGATGTTTCATTTTTATTATACACCATTTTCTTCACATTCACAATCCACATATGCTTATATAATAGCTAAAATTTTGTAAATGTTTCTTTACATACTTATGCACATGTTTTGTATCTCTAGTTACATGTTTGTAAAGAAGCATATATGGGCATATAGTTATGTCTATATTAACACATATAAAAATGAATCTTTTTGAGTATGAATGTATGAATTTATTTTACCCTATATGAAAATATATTATCTTGTTCTAAACCATCTGTCAGATATCAATATACATGACAATTAGTTACCCCCTTCCATTTCTACTTGATATCTTTGCTTCTCCTTTGTTTCCAAATATTGCTAATTGGGGAGGGTGATGAAAGGGAAGTGTCATTAAAAGGAGGCCATATGGAGGGCCATGAAAATAAAGATCTTAATTCCCTGGCCAATCAATGCTTTAATCATCAGACTTTTCAGGTAAAATATTTTATTATTGATTTGAATTGAAATCATTAGCCAGTTCCTTTCCCCAGTCTTATGCTTTTAAAGTAATTTAACAGTAATAAACATAGAAAACATGTAGAAAAATTGTGTGTTGCTCAACATTGATGGGACAGATAACTGAGTCTTATTTTTCCTATACTGAAGGTTTGGCATTTCAAAATGCTAGGAATGATCATTTTCTAGCTTATTCAAGAAAAATCTATTTTCCTAACATAGTTTCTTTTCTGTTACATTCAAGGGAATGTATGCTGTCACATAAAATATAGAAAACTTTAATATTTGTGATATTCTTTTTGTAAATTTCTCTAGGAGCAGGCTGGTCACCAAAGACTAACACACATGTAGAAATTGGTTATTGTATTTTTTCAATAAAGAAAAAATGATGTTAGATAAAAACAAACTTGACTTTTAAGCTGCTTTAGGTTTTATGGCAGAAAAGATATAAATTGAGATATATCAACAGTATTTTCATTTTTATTTTTTCCTCAAATGGAGAATTAAAACTTTTTTTTTCAATTTTAATGGATTGGCCAAAAAGAAAACCCAACCCAATTATTTCTTATTTCTCATTTCTAATTACAGCAACATATGTAGTAAAATTAATTAATTCAATATACTTTACTAGTTTAACCAGGCAAATTATTACTCATCCTGGGTAAGTGGGTGAGTAATTCTTTGCAAGATTCTAAATCACCCTGAAATTCCCAGATTCACACAGCTCAATAGTAAGCTAATCAGATACTTTATCAAACTAGCTCATCTGCCAAGACCATGTTGTTTGTGATGAAGCATTTTGTCATTCTGCCTGTGTCAGTGTATCATCTGGAAGAGAAAAACTGCCTTATAGTTTAGTTTGGAGTGAGTCTTATTGAAACCCCCTTAAATATGTCTTACTTGGTTTTGTAAATCTTTACCAGTTGTTTCCTGACATAGTTCTTCTGTCCCCATCATTATTGGAGTTTCTCAGTGCTGATAAAGCACCTGAAAATCCTGAATCTGATACCTCCCTCACACCTACCTGCTTCATAGCATTGACTATCACCACCTTCCATCAAAGGTGGATCTCAGGTAATGAGGTATTAGCAATCGGTGCCTCCTTATTTTGAACCCTGCTGGAGCCCCACCCTTCTCATAAAAGAAGGATGCTGTTATTTTTACTATGAGTTAGCTTCAGTTTCCCAACTTATTGCACATGTCCATCTAGGTTCAACGCATACACTTGGCATGTTTTCTTATCCATGCTTGTTATATGAGGACCTATTGAAGAACAAGCTTTGCAGATATAGAGACCAGGGTTCAAATCACTGTTTCGACACTCATTAGCTCTGTGAACTGGGGAAGCTACTCTACCTATGCTCCCTTATCTGTAGAGCATAGATAATAATATTGGCCTCACAGGTTTATCATATAGATTAGATCCTGTGTGTGATGAGCATCCAATAGGACCTTAATGTAAAAATCAATCATTGCAAGGGTTGGGGGGGGGGGGAGTAGGTTTCATTGATGCTATGGATGAAAACCAGTTTGGAGGTGAAAAGTAAATTTGTGGCTCTGGTTACTGTTAAATATCTTAAACTATTTCATATCACCATTAACTTAATTCCACATTACTTTTCATTCAAAATAGAGGTTTCAGGTCTAAACCTGAACCTCTTACCTTACTAGTATTTTCATCTCACAGCACCATTTCTATATTGCTCTATCTATCTCTTTAGATGAATTGCCAGAACTTCTCATCCAAATCCTCAATACGGCATCCTCTGGTCTTTATCACTATGGTCTCTAACTCTTCCAACTTTATCTTATACTACCAAATCAACACTTAGATCTAGTCAGGCCAAATTTCTCACCATTCTGTAGGGATATAGCATTAATCCCCAACTCTTACTGTTTCATAAGGCATCATCCTTGCCTTCAGTAGCTCAGAGTGTAGACAGCAAGACAAACTGAATATCATAATAACAAGTAAGACATTAACTGTGAACAGAGACCCAGAGTAAAACAGGTGAAGAGATGATTAATTCAGATGGGGTGCAGGCGTGGTGGGTGAAAATGCGGGGAAAGGCTTCACAGAGGAGACACACCTGATGAAGATGGTAAGGACCAGGCTGCTTTTTGGTCATCTACCAAGAAACCTAAAAACAGCAGTCTTCCTTTTCCTGAATTCCTGGTACAATTATTCTTTGTGCAATTATTTTGGTAATAAAATTTCATTTTATTTATTTATTTTTAAAATATATTTTATTGATTTTTTACAAAGAGGAGGGGAGAGGGATAGGGAGTTAGAAACATCGATGAGAGAGAAACACCAATCAGCTGCCTCCTGTACACTCCCCACTGGGGATGTGCCTGAAACCAAGGTACATGCCCTTGACCGGAATCGAACCTGGGACCCTTGAGTCTGCAGGCCGACGCTCTATCCACTGAGCCAAACTGGTGAGGGCTAAATGTTCATTTTAAATAAATGTCTACAAGTGATTCATAGACTCCAGGAGAACCAGAAGACACCTGAAGTCATTTACTTTTCTTCTCAGCTCTTCCCACAACAAACAGTAGATAAGATCGGAGGTAGCATAGCAGAGATGAAAATAACAGATTTAGGGTTTGAGTTCCAATTCTGCTGTTCTCATTGTCCTCATATCTAACTGGGTGAACTTACCTCGCCTCTCTGAATGTCACATTTTTCCTTTGAAAATGGGAATTGACCAGTTTCTACACAATATGCCTCCTGTAATGATTCAATAAATGCTTAACAAATGTTCGCTACTCAATTATTCAATAAGCACTAATTAGCCACCTATTATAGGGTAATACCTGAGCTGGATTCCTACTATGCAGTGATGAGGTAGACAGGACAGGTGCATTGCAGTCCAGTATTTATTATTATTACTATTATTAATATAGGTCTCTAATAAATACTATTAAAACAAATCAACATGTCTCAGCTACATCAATATCCTGTTTATAGTTGGACCAGAGTATACTACATGGTAGTTAACAGACAAGAACTGCCACATCTAATGCTCATGGAGCCCACCAATTACACCATTGTGTAGTCTTGGCTGAGCCATCATTCTGTGCAGTAGGTGAAGTTACTCTGGAGGTAATCTTAGATTTGACCAACTTCAGGAGAATGATCGTGTATGCTCAAAACTAATTCTTGGCATGCATGGCTCTGTCGAATTTGGGCTGGTTGAACTATTCTCCAAAACTTGTGATTGCTGAAGTTTTAGAGTGCAGAAGGCTGGAATACTGGGATTAGCTAATTTTTGTTCAAGCTTTTTCATGATAAAACTATATTTTTGTTTTTAATGTTGGTCAAGTGAGTGCATAAAAACAAACAATGCCTAAGTTCTGGTAGATGTCTTGCTTAATAAAGGGATGGACCTATTGATCATCAAGAAGTAGAGTCACCAGCAGCAAAGAAAGGGGGTGCTGGCAGATACTACGGACTAACACTTGGAAGTCATCCTAAAAACATTGTGGGTCTGCTGGCCTCTGGCAGAAAGGCTGGAGTGACTGAGGAGTGTGGTAGATCACTATAGTCCTGCCAAACAGAATAATTTAACTTCTTGGTACACCTATAATGTGTAAACAGTTTCTTGGTAAATGTGTTCTTTCATTAGTTATATTATTCTAATTTGCCTTTGTTCATTTTCTGCTCAGTTTAGCTTTTTACTTTTTAAAAAATATTTTTCAGTAGCTCTTTGTCTTTGGAATAGCTTATTTCTGGCTACAAAATTGTTATCTCTTTCTTCAAGAGGAAATTTTATGATACCTACCAATAGCACCTCAATCTACTATCAGGAGTGGGCACTAAATTAAATCTTACTCTGTGAAAAAAAATGTTTTACGATCTTTAATTTCCTTCCACATTCTCTCTCCCATTTTATTTTGGTTGGTCTAATAATTACTTCAAGTTCTCTTATGATCAATGATTATAATTCCTGATTTATGTAAGCTATAGTTCCCAAGATTATTGCTAGCTAACACCTTTTCTATAACGAAATCTTAAAAGACATTTTAAAATAAAAACTTAAAAGAAATTTGAAAACCTTAAAGAAGATATTAGAAGCAGATATGGTCAATATAGATGCCAAGATAGAAAAAAGTACAAGAACCATATGATATCACTCATATATGGGGTAAAACAGAAAGCAAAAAACAAACAATAAACTCATTGACACAGACAACAGTATGGTGGTTACCAGAAGGGAAGGGGGCTGGTGGGACAATGAAGAGGGTAAACAGGGTCAGATATGAGGAAGGAGACTAGACTTTGAGTAGTGAGCACACAATGCAATGTATAGATGATGTATGATAGAATTGAACACCTGAAACTAATATAATGTAATTAACCAGTTACCCCAATACATTTAATTTAAAAATATGGTTATTCTGAATAAGGCAAAATTTGGATGTATGATTTGCTATGTACCCCAACTTAAACTACTTTGAATTATATTTTGTGAAAGATTACTCCAGTCCCCAAGGAAGTGTGCATGACATTGTGTGCCTGCAAGTATAAAGGAATATCTACATACATTAACCACCTAATGTATAATTATAAAATTGTTTTTGAAGAAATATATCAGGGAAGTCATGAGATGTAATAAAATATATTATCTTCATCAGAAAATTTGAAATCATAGATGAAGATATCCAGGAAGAGGACAGCTGGAGAGAAACATCTTTCACCAAATTTAAACAAAACCAACAGAACAACTCCATGATTACACTGGAGAGGTGATGAGAAACTGCTGAGAGCAACTATTTCAAACTTTTTGACTTGACCTCTCACCTGCATCAGTCATGTGGTGAGTCAATACTTTTTAACCTGAAGTAACCTGACTGAATAAAGTGACTCTTTGCCGATAATGGACCTAGACATGTAGAGTCACATTTCAAATCCCACCTGTCTTCACAAGTGAATAATGTTTATTTGTGAACTGGACTCCTAGTGAATTGTAGATTGTGACAGACGGCAGAGAAAGAATATAGGGAAGCAGGAGTCAAGTCTTCAGTGAAGCTTGAGAAAGCTGCCTGAATCTTGACACTACATTTTAGGAGTGGTGAAGGAAAGTAGAATCTCTGAGACCATCTGCTGTCTGATGAACCCCTTATCTTTAACCTTGTCCAGAAATAATTAAAGGGTCAAATTTTGATATTTAGTACTGACTGCCTCATGAGGATTGGATTCATCACAATAGGGCAAAGCCAAAGTGATGCAATGGACATATGCCAGCATGGCTCCAATTAGCCCCAGGCTGGCTGTCATCATCATCGTGGAGTTGGCATGGGGACCAGGAAGCTGGACATGGGGGACCAGGAAGGGGAGCACTTGCTCCAGGTGTGAAGGGAGAGTCAGACACTGTTTTAACTGATTTCACAAACAGAGGAATGGAAAAGTTTGAATATCGAAGGAGAGCTTCACCAGCCTCGGCTTAAATAGTCTATTCAATTAAATTCAGAGTGATTATTGATCACTGGTCATGTATGAAGTACTGTTTTATAAAATAGTCTAGGCTCTCAAAGAATTTGCAATCTAGTGGGAAAAATAAGATAGACAAAAATAGCAATAAGGCAAAAATGTAAGTCCCTTGAGATAGATAGAAACAAAGAATTATGCTGGATTCAAAGGCAGGAGAGAAGATATGCATATATATATAAAAAAAGCTTCATGGAAGATGTCAACCTGGGAATAATTTTGGGAGGTAGGAGCTTAGAGAGGGAGAAGTGCATCCCAGGTAGAGAAGGCAGAATAAACAGGTCAGGGGCCAGAAAGCACAGGTTATATTTGCATGTCGTAATATATACCAGTTTGGCAAGTGGTCAAGCATTTGTAATAGACCTATTGGAAGTTGAGATTGGAAAATTGGCTCGAGCCAGATGGCAGAAGCATTGAGTACCTGAGAGAATGTTGTCATTAAGGTATGTAAGCAAGGTTACTTCATTAAATATACTCTTAAATCACAATCAAAATTACATGCTTTCCTGTGTTTCCTTTAACTATGAAAGCCTGAACAAGAAAGCTTTCCTATAATGTATGCATGAATCCACACCTCCAAAATAAGGACTCTGTTGCATATTATTTATGTCCCCTATTGCTACCTTTTATTTTCTGCATTTGCCTAACCTAGTAAATTGTGATGGAAGTTGGGACCTAGCCAACATAGTCACTTCCCCTCAAATCAAAACATTCAACTCAAGCTTAGAATGAACATAAAACTTTCTCTATCTAATGATGAGCTAAGGTTCAGAGCTTTGTAGCTGAGCTCTGGTCTTACTGACTTAAAATGTCTTAACGATACTGTAAATATTACTAGTATAAGAGTCACTGGGCTAGAGTCTGTAAAATGCTCCTCACGCCCTGCCTGCCTCTGCTAGAGTAGGCACTGTGTAGTAAAGAAGGCGAGAGAATGTAAGACAAGTCCTACTGGCCTGGCAAGAGTCCCACCTAATTCCTTATGACGTGTTCAGTGCAGGTGACACCACCTCGAAGGTGTGGAGAGGCAGTTAATTTCATGGAGAGTAGGAGGTGTAGGTTCAGCTCTTTTTTTTCCCCTCTTCACAGTGGGGCATTATCTGAATGGTGTTCATTCTCTCTTGAGTCTGGACTTCACGCAACAAGCAGCAACTGAAGGTTATTTTAATTTAAGCAGAAGCCACTGAAGGATAGTGGTCTGGGTCCTTATTTGGGAGGAAGAGTTGGTTGAGAAGTGCTCCAGGGTCAAGAATTAAGCCAATCCTTGCACAGGAAAATCACATCCGTGGCAGAGAACATCTGTGGGTTTCTTACCCCAGTCACCACAAGAGCTATGCCGTGAAAAGACTTCTGGCCCACTGACACACAAGTTGGACAAATTCTTTTTTTTTTTTTTGAGGCGTGGAGGAAAAAGAAGAAAAAAATATATTGTTTGGGGTGTTTGAAGGATGGCCTCCCAGTTTCACCAGCTTCGGATCCTGGTCTGGAAGAATTGGCTGGGTGTCAAAAGGCAGCCGGTGAGTACAAACAAGGCAGGGAGCTCTGGGGCAATGCTGCAGGCGATCCTGAAATGCGATGATGCTGATGAAGGAAAAAGAGAAGAGTTTTAATTTATTTTTTAAAGCAGGAAATCAGATATTTAGAAATCACCCCCACATCTGTCTTCTAGCTAAAGGCATGAGTCTAAACTTGCCTTTCAGTAAATTAAAATTGTAAACCAGGATATGCCTTGGGCAAAGAAAAGGATGTGGCTTGTTACTGGCTGAATTGGAACTAGTGTTGAATTCTAAGTTTCTGGCCAAGATGCTTTAAAAATTTTAAAAATGAATTTAGTTATAAATGAGATGGCAAAATATATGAGGTGAAATGTACAATAAATGGGAGAGAAATGTACTTGAAAACCAAAAGCATAGAAACCTTGGTTGAAAAGTAAGATGTAAAAAGGAAATAGTTTGAAGGCTGTTGGTATAGAAAGACTCCTGAGATATTTTTGTTATCTAAAAATTATTTACTAGAAATGCTAACCAAGGTCCCATGTGTGTACCATGTTTCCAGAGTATTATGTTGCTCATTGCAACATCTTTTTTGTGCTCTTACATTCATGTTTGCTTTTTAAATTATAAAACCAGCTATTAGATCCTTACCAGATAGGGTTTTGGTAGATTGAAAAAGGAATTGGCTCCTATGAGTTACTATGTATTCAGAAAAATGTTTGAAAACCAGAGCAATTCAGCAAGGCACACAATATACTTCATTTTAGAGTGGTAATTCCCAGCCTTAAATGAATAATCTAAATATTATGCAAATTGTATGCGTCATAGAAACCAACATTTTATCTATGCAACTTATCTCATTCTAGGTTTGCCTGTAGCACCTGACCCTTTGCTTATGTGTTCTGATGTGTAGATTAAAGAGGGAGAAGTAAATGTTCTCACACCCTTGTGAATTTGGTGGGTAGGATTTTAAATCCTAAGGTATTATGTGATTGCATGGGTGTGGATTTAGACATAAATTTTAAATTTTTAAAGTATTACTATTTTTATTTCATTGTTTTTTTGTTGTTGAAAACACTACACACACACACACACACACACACACACACTAAAATTTCCCGTAATCCTCCACGATAGGTTCTGTGTGGAATTCTGTAAATTAGAGTCTGGATAGGTGATTATGGTCAAAAGACAAGAGTTGGGTTCTTGGTTTTGCTCCTTACCACCTACAAGACTTGAGTAGCATATCACAATTTGAGTACTAACTGTCCCATTTCCCCCTATGGGCATGAGTTCTACCATATCTATTTCATAGGGTGAGAACCAAATATACTAATGTATTTCAAATTGCTTTATAAATGGTGGTAAATACTTGACAAATAGATTATAGAAAGACTGGGGCAATGTGGTTATATATTTTATTTGACATAATGATGAAAGAAAATCCAGGAAAAGAGATTATGATAGAAAAAAAGAAATTCGTATACGGTAAAGTTCTTAAGTGATGAAAACTCAATAGATAAAAATAAAAGCATAGAGGAAGAGAAATACCAATTATTGCTGATAAACAAAATGCTGAAATCATATATTTCCCTTATAACTCCATTTTATCTAAAACATTTTAAAAAGGCCTGAGGCCCTGGCCATGAGGCCCAGTTGTTTGAAGTGTCGTCCCATATACCAAAAGGTTGTGGGTTTGATTCCCCATTGGGAGCATAGAAGGCAGTCAATCTCTCTCTCCCCCTACTCTTTTCCCCTTTCCTCTCTCTAAAAAAGAAATTAATAAAAAAAATCCTCAAGTCAGGATTAAAAGAAACCCACAAAACCCTCAGGTGAATAAAATATATCATTGAGAAACTTTATCCTTAGAAACTTTAATAAGTTTCTCTCTCATCTGTAACATAGCTGGTATATCAATTTTCCACTTTGGAGTTTTTCTCTATTTTAGTCCATTTCTGTCGGACATGGCATATTTAGAAGGGATAGAAGTTAGGTGTGCTAAATTTTTTTCAGTATAATACCTTTTATTATTTCTCTTCAGCCAAAATCCCCAAAAGCCTCTGTTAATTATACTTTTGCCTGGGGAAAGAGAATACATAAGCTATTAGTTCATTTTGGGACATCAGGTGATACGGACGTTAGGCGCACCCTAAGAGAATGGGACCCAGGGCAGAAAAGTCTTTGTTCCAGGAAGAAAAATTAGAAAAAGTCTAAAATTTGGGTAGCACAGAAGGCTCACTCGAACCTATTATGACCAACTAGAGGAACCCAAGAGACCTTTAGAAAACAGTGGTGCCAAAAGAAGAAGGAAAGACAATTCTAAGAGGAGGGTGAAAGGGTAAAGAAAGGTGTTTTTCTTCCTTCATACTTTTGACTAGTCCTAAGTCTTGCTATTGGAGAGAAGATATGAGGACACTGGGGGGAGGGCATATGTGTGCTACTGTTATTTAAGAGGGAAGAATAAGAAAACCCAGGGGCTAGAAAATTAGGATTAAAGATTTGAAAGAGGGTGAAATGAAAGAACATTGTGAAAATAAGAAATACAGACAAATTAGAAGACTGAGCACATGAAATGCAGGTAGGTGTATTACATTTAAGGAGAGGACATAGTCTTCTGGTAGGAACTGGCCTTTGTCATCCATCAAGCAATTATTTTATTTTACTATTTTATTTTCTTTTAATTTCTTTATTGATTAAGTTATTACATATGTGTCCTTATCCCCATATTACCCCCTTCACCTCCCCCCACTTATGTCCTCACCCCTCTGTTGTCTGTGTCTATTGGTTAGGCCGATATGCATGTATATAAGTCCTTTGGTTGACCTCTCCCTCTTACCCCCACCCTCCCCTACCTTCCCTCTGATGTTTAATTTCAACCTTTGTAATTGACCCAAATATGCAATTATATCACAAAGCAAGGTAGTGGGAAAGATAATCTATAAATGAAAAAGCTAGAAATCTGTTAATGGAGAAATAAATGGTATATAAGAAATAATAAAAAGAAAAACAAATAACGACGTAGTAAAAATATTAAAGTAGAGTGGGAATTACTGGGAAAACATAGTATAAATTATATACTACAATATAAAATGAGAAGAATTTCAAACAGGTATGTAGTCTAAGAAATAGAATGTGGAACCTAATGAACAAAATAAACTAACAAAACAGAAAAAGACTCATATGTACAGAAAATGACAGCTGTCAGAGGAGTGGGGATTGGGGACTGGATGAGATTAGTGAAAGGATTAAGCAAAGAATAAATAATAGAGAGACTCATGGACACAGACAACAGTATGGTGATTGTCAGAGGTAAGGGGAGAGGTAGAAGAAGGTAAAGAAAGAATAAATGGTGATGGAAGGAGAGTTGACTTGGAGTGGTAAACATACAATACAATATCCAGATGATGTATTGTAGAATTGTACACCTGAACTCTGTATAATTTTATTAACCAATGTCACCTGAAAATTCAATTAAACAAATAAATAGAATGACAATGGGATAACTTAAATGTTGAGTTTGGCTACATAAGATGAAAGACAGGATCTTTAATTTTTGAGGTGATCACCCTCAAAATTGTTCTTAGAGTAAATCAATCTCTCTCTCTCTCTCTCTCTCTCTCTCTCTCTCTCTCTCAAATACCAGGATTTTGGAATATTTGGGATTGTCTAAATGGTTTTATTTTACAAGATTTCAGAGTATTCAATAGACTTATCCATGGTCCACATAGTGAATTTAAAGTCTCAAAGTCAGATTTTCCCTAAAATAGATCTATTCTTTCTATTACCTCCTGCTGCTTTTCTGTTGTCCCTAAGTTGAGTTTCCTTTCCCAATATTCTCTGATCCCTGCTAAGGAGGCCTTAAGACAGTGCTGTTTTAAAAAATATTTTCATGGCAACATCAATTCTCAATTACATTGTTAACCTAAAAACAAAAAGCCAAATTGAGACACAACAGCATTTTTTTGAGTTCAAAGAATAGCTAGGTATTCCGGATGCACTAAATTAGGCACAAATCCAAACTGTTCTGATTATGGGATGAAGAGAAAGGGTTGTATGAGAAAGGGAAGGGAAACAATTGCATAAAGCAGGAATGAATTTCTATTGGTGCTTATAGGCATCAAGAACTCTACATGAATGTTTACTGATACTGAAAAAGGCCTGTAATTTTCAGTCTCTGTAATCAGGGTGTTTGCTTTCCTGTTAGCTCCACAAACAGTCGTTTGGAAGACAAGGCTGGTCTGGCCCTGTCCAAAGATTATTTTGCCCAAGTCAAACAGTCCAAAGGTTCAAGGTGTGCAGAATCTTGTCTCTGGGGAGGTGGCACTGGCTTCATTTTTAAATAGCTCTATTTATTTCATTTTTCATATTTCTCCCTTTTGATTAAGATCTTGAAAGTATCTCTGATCAACCACTGGAAAGCAGCACTGATCATTTGTTGAAAGCTTCCTTTACCTGTCACTGAGGAAGCTCGTTGCCAGTACATTATGTCCCATGTAGGAGAGAAAGTGGGTTTCTTAGGAATCATAGGCCACATTTAAACAAGAGCACCAGAACAGAGGAAGGTCTTGCTGTCATGTTTCTTAAAGGGCAAACAAATGCAGTTAATTCTTTGAGGTTTTTCACATGAACTCTCATATGATTTAGTGATTATCTCAAATCTGAGCAATCATTATCCAAGTGGTGTCTTTACAATGTTGAGCTATGTACAGCAGACAAAATTTGATAACAAGAATTTCTAGAATGATAAACAAAATGCTAAGTTGAATTTGGAGATTAGGCCTGAGTAGGGGCAATGTCTGAGCATAGCCAGCTGAAAAGGTCAAGGACCATGGAGTGTCAGCAATCAGGTATTTAATAAGAGACATTTCAATGAAAACAAGAGAAAAACAAAGGTTAATGACAAGTAATCAGTTTCTTAGCCAAGAGGGCAGTCAGTCAAGAACAATTTTTTTTATTCTTTTTTTTTTTATCTTTATTGTTCAGATTATTGCAGTTGTTCCTCTTTTTTCCCCCATAGCTCCCCTCCTCCCAATTCCCACCCCAACCTCTGACCTTGCCCCCCCATTGTCCTCATCCATAGGTGTACAATTATTGTCCAGTCTCTTCACGCATCCCCAACACCCTTAACCCCCGAAAATTGTCAGTCCACTCCCTTTCTATGCCTCTGATTCTATTCTATTCACCAGTTT
>PVJC01014622.1:0-36229 GCA_004026665.1 Murina feae
TGAGTAATAAATATTAGATGAACCAGGAAAATAAAACCAACCATTTAGATCTAGGGTTGCAAATACGTAGATCTTATTTCCTATGCCCAGTCTGATAGTCAATCAGACTACTTGGAACTCCATTGAGGAGAATTAAGCCACAGCAACACCAGGCTTGGTTCCAGAGGACTGTGATTGATTAATGCTGTCTGCCTTGGTTGTAGGAGGGTAGGTGGTGATATGTATGCTACTTATTTGCCATCCCTATTTTAGAAAAAGCCTGTAGGGACACAGACTGAGGCAGTGGTGCTGCCATAATACCATGAGAGTAAGGTACAATACCTCTGGAGAGAGGAGATAATCGAGAGTGCCATCCTTCATGTTACTCAATACTTCATTACTTGGAACAAAAACAGTATATGGCCCACCAACTCCATCTTCATCTAAGGCATGTCCCACACTGGTTTTCTGTAATTAAGAAATAAAATTTTATAAACTAATCAACAAAAATAGATCCAGAGACACAGACGCATGGAACAGATGGTGCAATCTCAGAGGAAAGGTGGGGATGAGTGGGTGGTTGGGAAGAGATCAACTGAAGAACTTGTATTCATAACCCATGGACACAGACAATAGGGTGGTGAAGGCCTGGGGTGGGGGATGAGGGTGGGCTAGAAGAGGTCAATGGAGGAAAAAGGGGACATATGCAATACTCTCAACAGTAAAGTTTAAAACAATAAATAGAAATTTATATCTGCAATTATCTCTGACAAACATTTGAGTAATTCCTAAAAAAAATATTTATCATTGACACATTGGCTAATTTTACAAAGGACTGGGTATAAAACATTTCCAGAAATCCATGAGAACTACATACCTCTAACAAGGATCTGAACTTGCTGTACCTTGGTTGTAGCATTGTCATTATGGTTTGCTAAAAAGAGACATTTAGTTAAAGGAGTCCTCAGAAAATTAGTGGAAAAAAAAGGTGGTTTAGGATATAGGCTCCCTATCATTAAAAGACTGATGACAGAGTTTATGTATAAGTGTGGGTAGATAAAAATAAAGACCTGGTCAACATTATATAAACATTTCCTATTGTAATTGAAACAGTAGTTCAGACCTGCACATTCTGCAATAGCATTTAGCCATCATCAAATAGGTCAGAGGGAATAAATATTATTGAAGGGAGACCATCCTCCTCCATCAAGCATGAGGGATACATTTTCATTAGTCACTGGACTGAACTGTCAGCTGTGGCCATAAAAGAGGTTGCAAAATCAAGACCTTTTGTACACCTACTGCAGGTCTTTCTCTCTGCAGAGGTATCCAGAATTATGTTGAAAACAAAGTCTCCCATCTTTCCCATGGTTGGGGTCCTAGGACAAGTGAAGGACAAGTATATACTGCCAGCATTCATTTTCCTTTTGAATGTGACTCTCCATGGAGCAAAGGAAGATGGATTTGAATCGACATCACTTTTAGCTGAAATATCTTACCTCTGTGTTGCTCTCAAATGTGGGTATCATCTTGTCCATGGCTCTGTCAAGAATGTGCAGGAGCCCATTGGAAGCAACTATGTTCCCCTCTATAATTTTTACCTTCTTTTTCCCCCCATTGAGTTTAAGCTTTAGTTGATTGTCCTAAAACACCAAGGGAAAATAAACTAAAGTTAGTGTGGTGGCCTTGAAGGGGAGAGCACTGGACTAGAAGTCATAAGACCCAAGTCCTTGGGTCCTGCCATTTATTGGCTGCCTCATCAAGGATAGGCCACTTCATCTCTCTTCACCTAGAGAGGAGGGCATCTGCTCAATTGACTTCATGGCCTTTTCATGAAGATCAAATGAGATAGCTTGTGAAATCACTGATGGCTATCACATGCTACATGTGAATCAGACATTGCAAGTCTCACCCAATAGAGTGCAAGATCCTAAAGGGCAAAACTATTCAATGTACTATAAACATATAATCTATTTTAGTGTCTTGTAGAGAGAAGGCACACAATAAAAATATTTGTTGAGTAAATAAGGGAAGCTAATTCTTTCTTCCTCCCATGTAGCTCCTATAAATTACTTGTTGAATGAATAAATGAATGAAGACATGCATGTCCTTGGGAGAAAGCTATCTATCTATCTATCTATCTATCTATCTATCTATCTATCTGTCTAGCCATCCATCAATCTATCATCTCTTCCCTTCCTTCCTTCCTTCCTTCCTTCCTTCCTTCCTTCCTTCCTTCCTTCCATCTACCCACTTATCCTCACACACACAGTACAACATATTGGTTAAGGAATCAGGTTTTGGAACCAGGTAGACCTGCATTTGAATCCTGGCTCTGGCAAAATGTCCTTCCCAGGGTTGCTGTAAATCTTACCTAGCATAAATGAAGATTGACCTTAGTTCCTTCCATAGAGTAACAGCTATCAATTATTTGGTGAAACATCACTGTATAGTCCATAATGCACACATGCACATTCTGTTGATTAATCACGTGTACCTCAGCTCAGTAAAGTCACAAAAAGAGCTATTGATGAAAGGGGAGTAGGAGGTTTTACTTAAAAATAATAGTCTAATGGCATTAGGAAAGGTGGAATGTTATGCTGGAGAGGATGGATAAACTCCAGTAATCTAAAACAAACACAGTCCATTTCCTTTTACAAGAAGAATGCTGATCTGGCATCATGCTGATACTTCCAGAGAACAGGCTGACTACAAACTTCCTCCTTCCTGCTGGCAGTTGAATGATGGTTGCTTTGAAAACTAATTCAGACCAGAGCAAAATCAATCACTTTATAACCCACTGTTTATAATAGTCTACCCCACTCCTACCTGACCCTTTCTGGTGTTGCTCGCCACTTCTTCCTATGTAGGGAAGTTCGATGACAAACACAAAGAGAGGGCCGGCTATGGGCACTGACTCAGTGGACAGTTTCCTTCTGGGAATGAACATCAGAGAAACCCTTACCTTATCACCATTGAAGATCTCCCCTGACCTCCCCGTCAAGGTGTAGAACGTGTCTGTGTTATTCATACGCTCAGTGTTCATCTGCCCAGCAATTATGTGGAGTTTCACAAAGTACTGAATAGCCTTATCATCCATCAAAAGCTCTTTAACCTAAGAAAAGAGAGCCGCTCCTTCAGTTTCCATTGTTGAAAGGAGAAAATGAGGCTTGTGATTAATTCATTGACTTGTTCATCAAAGTCAGTGCACCCTCACTTGGGTTTAGACTATTTTCCCGAGTGCAGCTGCCCTGGGCCAGGCCCTAAAGGGAGTGGGAAGATGGAGAGTGGGAGGTGATGCAAAGTGTACTCTCCCACCAGGGAGGTGCTCCAGTCTGGAAACCAACACAGTGGGGAGAGTGCAGGCCTGGGGCCAGGAGGAGCAAGGAGGGTGGCAGGCACCGGGAATGACTTGGAGCCCAGGAAGCAGATGGAAATGAAGTATGAAGTAGGTGAAAAGAGCAGGTAGAGTGGACCAACGGAGCTCTCGAACAGTAAAATTAAGACGCTCAAAATCCACTAGACCTAATCTACATTTTTCAGTATATCATCAATAATCAACCAACAGAGATTTTTGAATTAACTTTGTGCAAACTGAATCTGAATATGAAACAAGAAACCACATGCAAAGTGCCCAGCCCAGAGACATGCAATATCTACCAGTTCTCCCACCAACAGGAGAGAAGAGAGGGCACTACTGAAGATTAATGGTAGACTCGTCTCTAATGGATTAATGGTGGTGGCATAGTAGGGTAGAAGAGTCTGGAACTTACTGGGTTTTTAGTCAATGCAGCAAAAACCACCACAAAATATTTTAGAGTAAGATAAACCGATTTTATACAAATCAATATGTCCATTATCTACATGAAACCAAATCTAATTGTTTGATAGCATCATGATGGGACACCTCCACCAGGTACTATGAGTTTCATTCCCACCAGATGACATTATCTCAGACAACAGCTGTTCACATGGAAGACTACCATTGTCTAGTCTCCCTTATCACTGTGACCATTTATGAATCTAAAGAAACAAATACCTATCTAGTGCATTAACTTAATTCTTCCTGTAGGAAGTGAGCAGTTTTGCATCATGCAAATCTTAGGATGTATCGCATGACTCTAGATAAGGACCCTCAGTGATTACTTTGAAGGGATAATGACTGGAAGGGACATCAAGGGTCTTCAAAGGAGTTGGTGATGGTCTTGCTGGATACACAAGTGCCTTCACTTTGTGACAATTCATTGAGTCATGCGTTCATAATTTGTAAACTTCCTGTCAGGATGTTACATTTCACTAGAAGTTTACCAAAACATCACCTCCTTATCACAGTAGCTTTTATTTTACTGGGGGTTTCCTATTTAAGTAAAAGAAGGTATTTCCTACTAAGAATTTTTTTTGCATTACCTTCTCAGTGTAGGCTTATTTTAAATACTTACATTGACTCCTTTCAGCCCCTTATCTGTCGTCAACAGCACAGTGAAGGGTCCCAGGTTACTGAGTGGCCAGGCGTAGGCTTTGTCTTAGCAGTTGAGACACACAGAGAAAACACAAATGGGTCAGTGGCACGTGCAGAGTAAAATCAGGCAACGGGCCTTGTGATCCATTTACACCCTTGACTCAAGAGCTTCTCTGTGCTGAGTGGCATGTGCAGGCCCTTTGGAAAGTGAGAAGCTGTCTAAGAATATAAGGCACCATGGTGCCATGGCCCTCAAAGATCCTCCATAATGGTGTTATTTTTCCTACAGCCATGGTCTTGGCAATAAGGACACCCTGGGATGAGGGGTTCTGTGAGGGTCATGTGACCAAATCCTCAGAAAACCCTACTCAGCAGGCCTCTGACCCTGTGCCTGACTCTCTTAGCTGTCACCATTTTGGTGAACAAAGTCCTTGTTCCATCTGGAACTAGCTCAGAAGAGCCCCTGCATGGTTTACTGCTCTGCACGGGCCATCTTCAAATGGTTAACCTTTTTTTTAAAAAAAAAAATCAAAGGTCTCTGCTTTTTCATTTTGCAGGGGACACTGCAAGTTCTGTGGCTGGTCCTGCTTCCATGCCCAGGGGGAAGCTGAGGCAGGAGATGTGCTCTGAGCTCTCACATAGGCAGTAATGTGTGTACCCGCACTTCATAAATGGGGCAACTGAGAGGTTGACCGGACTCTGTCCAGGGCCTGGTCTGCAAAGGACATGCTATCACTCCAGTCCATGCTCATTTGATATTGTGAGTCCTTTGAGAAGACTGTCAGAAGCAGGGCAGATTGCCTCCAAACCCTGTGGCATGCCAGTAATGCATCAGAAAGAACAGGGCATTTTATACAGGGTGTACATTAAGATTTATGCCAAGAACACAGCGTTGACCCATGGAGGACATTTCTCTGGCTGTGTTCTTCTTGGGAAAACATTTTTGGTGACTGGCAAATTCAAGATAGGGATACTTTAAGGCTTCTGTTGATTGGTCAAGTCTGTGTTTTATTTTCTGTCTATTGGCCAAAGTTGTGTTTTATTGAAAGTCTTGCCTAAGACTGCAATCAGCTATCTTATTTGATTCTAAAGGTGGTTGGGGTAATGACCTAGAGGGCATTTGGAAATGCAGGAGGGTGTTTCTGGGGGACCAGTGGAGAATGTGTTACTACAGGCAACTAGTGGTTGGGGGAGCCAATGGTGTTAAATATTCAGCAATGTGTGAGATGGTCACACACAATCAAGAATATTCCCGCAATTCAAACAGCACCTCCACTGAGGAACATTGATATTGACTCAAGGGCTTAGTCGCTCTCTGTGCCCAGTATTACCTGCCAACCTTGCTTCAGACCTGAAGGACCCATAAAGTCAAGGGAAAGATGATGGTCTCTATAATCATATTAGCTGTTACCCTGTCCTCAGTTCTCTGCCTCTTAATTATTGCATTGCTGGGTCTCCTGCCACTAACTCCCATCTCCTTGGAAACAGCTGCCAGTCCTTTCCTTCCCACCTGAGGGCCTGGTCTGCAAAGGACATGCTATCACTCCAGTCCACTCTCATTTGGTATTGTGAGTCCTTTGAGAAGACTGTGAGAAGGCTGGCATGGCTGGTCCCAATAGACAAGCCTTGCCTAGCCTGCCCACCCCTTTTTGAATGACTGTGTCTTGCAGGCGCTGTTGCCTGACAGGTGGCTGCCCCGTATGTGGAATCTGCACCCATAGCTGCGTACCCAGAAGTGAGATGAAAGAAGTCAGACTTCCTTGCCATTTTCCTCTGGGTTCAGTGTTTAATTCTCTGAGTCTCTCCATGATGTTTCCGTAACACGTTGAGCCATCACCCACGTAACCTCTCTGGCAAGTGCATCTACAGAGAGGGTGAAAACACAGTTGCAGGGTCTTAGAGCCAATGAGAGGTGAGATCCTATCATCCAACTCCCTCATCTGATTCTTGTCTACAACGATGGGGAAAGCGATGCCGAGGGATAGGCCAAGAGAGGAGAGGCACACACAGAAGTGAGCACTACTAGTGCAGGGCCTGACATAAAGTAGGCCCACAAGAAGTGGAGAGTTAATACATTATACATATCTATAACAACTAGGTATATTTGTATACTCAGTATTTTTCAAAGTTTGATCAAAGGACCATGTAAATCTGAAGCACATGGTGTGCTTACTGTAAATGCAGAGTCTAGGGCCCCTCCATAGAACCACTGAATCACAATAAGCTACTAAGATAAACCTCAGATAAAGATGCTGAACCACTGATCCGCTTGAAAGACTCTTCCCCCGCTTCACATCCTAGCTGAGATCTCCAGTCAACTGTCCGTTCCTAAAGGAAATATTCCTCGATTATCCATCCCCTCGCCAACACCCCACTGTAGACCAGGTTCTCCTCAGTGTGTACTCTCATGGTACCATATAGTTCCTCTTTGGGCCACCAAGTCCAGTAGCAATTCTATCCTAACTGTGTGGTTATTTGGTCCCATAACTAATTTGAGAAGAGAGTGAGGGCAAGGGCTATGTGTGTATTTATTTCTTCACTGTTGTAACCTTAGGATCGAGTGCAGTATGTGGCTCTAGGAGGTACTTAATTAATAGTTGTACAATAATCAGCCACTGAATTAAAATAAATATATACACAATGAAAGTCACAGACACTTTACACAATGGTTTAGTTTCACAAAAGAGTTAAAGATGCAATTAATGATGCACTAGCCGTAGTGTGCTGGTCAAAGTTGAATGACCAGGTTTCTCTGTGTGTGTGTGGGGGGCGGGGGGTGGGTGGGAAGAGCCCTGATTTGTAGCATTTGCCAATTTCCATGGTTCATACTCCAACCTTGGCTAATATCAAACTACCAAGGTGATGCCAACCAGCTTGCAAAATCCTGAAAATTTAACAATCCGCTCTGCTGATCAGTAAGCCCCAAAACTAGCACACCACTCAGCAAAGGTTGGCTGACAGCTGGCTGAAGTTGGCAAGGAAGGTGACATTCACCAGGCTCCTGGAGGTAAGTGAGGAGCTAAACATGAGATAGAGAAGAACATGTCAGAGAAGAGAGATGCAGGATGCTGTAGTCATACCATTTCACAGATGTAACTGATGTTTAGAAGAGGGTTCCAAAGAACAGTTATACACTCATCAATCCAGTTGTGTTTTTAAACATGGTCCCGTGGCAAATAGGTATATTTTCAACAAGTTTGCTGAGCAAACATTTCAGAGTCTTATCACCCCTTTGCTTGGATTGCTGCAATGACTTCCTGATTGGTCTTTCTGCCCTTTGTTTTCCTCCCTTCAAATCAGTCCTTCATCCCTCCACCCTGTGTGGTCTGTCCAAAGGGGAAATCTGGCATCTCTGTGCTTAAAACTCTCAGGGCTCTCATCACCTCTAGGATAAGATTTAAGTGCTTAGCATGGCTGGCCAGGCCCCCTTCCTGCCATTCACTGCAAATTCCAGCTCCACCAACTTGCCTTAAAAACAAACAAACTGGGATGCTCTTCTCGGGCCACCTGCCTTTCCAGGAGTGCTCTCCCAGCCTCACCTTATAGCTCAGGTGTGGCCTGCTCTAGGCAGCCTTATCTGACCTCCTGACTCTCCCCTGGCAGGAGCATCCCCATGACTATTTTACATCAGAGACTCAAACCCAGGTCTTTAAACCCCAAACACTACCTTCTTCCCACCCCACATGCTGCCCCGGCCTCAGGAATTTCCACACAAATATTTTTACTTAGCATAACCCCTTATTTCCATAGGAAACCTGGAGTCCAGGAAACATCCTTCATGTTTATTCACTTTCCCTGGCCTTGTTTTTCACTGTGAACAAGCAATATTTCACGGGCGAGGAAACAGACATATACATTAGAGGTCCATATCTGCAATTGCAACATTTGTTTTCCTAGTGACCGTGGTTTCCTTCTCCCCCACTCTGACCACCTCATGCCACATTAGCAGGCTGGGTCTGTGTTTCAGATTGCTCTCATGGCCGTTAGAAAGGGAACAACTTTTGAATTATTCATCGATTAAACAAAGATTTATTGAGTAACTACTGTGCTCCTTGCATTGTGCTATGGGGGTGATGTGGATATAGGCGGAATAAGATGTATTTCCCGCCCTTCCAGACACTTACAGCATTGACTGGCCACCACGTTCACCACTTGGAAAGAAGGTGGTGGAATTGCAAAGACTTACTTGGCTTGGCCGGGTGCGATGGTGGAGCAGTTGGCGTTCCTGTGACAGGGGTTGTTAGATTTGCAGAGATCGGTCACGCTGCACCCCACGCCGGGTACAAAGTCACGGTAATGTTTCTTACACTCACAGTGAGACTTCAGGGGGTTGGGGGGAGATAAAGCAATAGGGTTCTAGTTAGTCATCAAAGCCAACGTTCTTCTTAAATTCATATCTGCGCCATGAAAACCCACTTGGGGACGTTCCAAAGTGTGGGCTGAAACTACAACTTTGTCAAAGTGTTTGGAACTGAAAAGCCTGAGTGTACATCATGTCTGTTGGGAAACTCATACACCGTGTGGGTTGTTTACCCTTCAGTTTCCTTGCGTGCTAACCCTGGGTCTCGCTGGCCCCGTAGTTCCTGATTTTAGACCATCTGCAGCCGAGTAGGGAGTGAGGTTCAGCCGGGAAGTATTGTTGCTCTAGAACACTGGTTTTCAGCCACTCAACTCAACTGACATTGGGTGTATCTGGAGATTTCTGATCTTCACAATGGGACAGGGGGTGGTGTCACTAGAGGTCAGGGATGCTCCTAAATATCCTACAATGGTCTGGACAAGCTCCCTCCCCACAACGAAGAATTATTCAGCCCAAAGCATTATTAATCCTGAGTATGAGGAACCCGCTCTGGAATAATGGAAATACTGAATGCGCTGCTGCCATGTGAGCCATGGAGGGTTTCTAAGACTGAAAAATCTGCCTTGAGACACATGTTTAGGAGACAAAGCATATTTTAAATCTCACTCCCAAGATCCTGGGGCCTCGGTTCAGGGTGTAACTCTGAGACTTTGCCCACAGGGGACCTCATGTAGGGGAGGGAGTTCAGCCCTTTGAATTTCTTACAAACCTGCCTTAGAAATTGACAGTGGAAACATTGTGTGACATATTCTTTTTCCTAGGAGATAAGGTTGTGCAGTGTCTGTATAGAGCATTCCCATGGGGCCCGTCACTGTGTGGGTTCCCACCCAGGCAGCAATAGCCTGTGTATGGATGGATGAATTTCCTCCATGAACACTCAGTGTGCGGTTCCGGGGGCAAGAGGCACTGCTAAATATTAGACGGATGGATGAGACATCAGGAAAAGGGCTCTTTCAACTGGACTCCTTAGCAAGGATCTACTGGCCAGGCTGACTTTTCCCAGTCAAAGCCATGATGTGATTTAGGGGGTCAGGTTCTCACCCCAGAATCTTCTCCCTGTTCCCTGCAATCTGTCAGTGCTGTCCCTTTGGGACAGAGTATTTTTGGTTGTAAGAGTCCTCTCTTACAAAGAAATGAGAGGGATTGGAGGATTGTTGGTAAGAGTCAATCACATAGTCACCCAACACTTCTGTTGATCGAATGTGAGTTGTGTATATATTTGTCAATGGCCATAAAGGACTACGATAGAAGAGGGTGTAGAACAGTGACATTTTGACTGGGGGGCTTGGAAAGTATGAGTGTAGAGGTTGGACTGGGGAGGGGACATGCTGAGCTTATCCCTGAGCACGTGCAGGTTTGTCTGGAGAGGAAGCCCAATTGGACATTAAAAGGGAGCATGGGAAGGACATGGAAGACAAATTATAGCCATGGCCCATTTTACTTTTGGGCGGCTGTCCTACTCTACCTGCATCAGCTCCATGCATCAGCAGCTCACCTGTCCTGGCCCATCATATTTGCACACTGTGGACTTCGTAGGGCAGTTTCCGAAGTTGGTTTGGCAGGGGTCGACTGGTAAGCACACTTGGCCATCCCCGTGGTAGCCTTCTCGGCAGGTACAATTGTGCTGATTTGGTCCCAGGAACGTGCAATGAGCGTGAGGGTGGCAGACATTTTGTAAACAGGGATTGATGGCTTGAGAGGCAATGACAAAATAAGAGGCAGTCACCATACTGGGATGGAGGACAATTGAACCATGAAGGGACTGCCAATCACAGCTCATCAAAGCTGCACAGGCAATCTAACAATTTTAAGAGGAGTAAGAAATACCTTGTCTTACCTTATCTGAGCCCCCTCACCTACCAAACAGATTTACATATGGCCATCAAAGATTATAATACAAATATTGTGTTGATATATTATTATGCCATGTGATGTGTGGATCTGAATATAAAAGAACATGAAGGAAAGTGCTAAAGCTTATAGAATTTATAATATGTGCTGGGTTCTGTTCTAAGCATTTATCAAACATTAACTCAGTTAATCCTCACACCCCTCTAAAGTAAGTACCATTATTATTCTCATTCAATAGATAGGAAAATAGAGGCACAGACAGGTAAAAGAATTAGTCTAGCTAGTAATGGGCAGATCTGGGATCTGAACCCAGATAGTCCGGCTCCAGTTTCATGATGAGCATTTTGCTTAGAACTGTTTATGTTTCATTCAGCTATATAGAGAGAATTAGAAGTGGTGGTTGCATTACATTAGGGAGGTTGTGAGCCACCTCCCTTTTTCCGGTTGAATAACCTAAACATCTCAACTAATAAACTTGCAGGATCGAAATTCTACTCACGCTCGCAGTGTTTTCCATCGCCTTTGTAATTGGGAAGGCATTTGCATTCTAGCTTTGTTTCATCTTCACTGGAAAGTGAGCATCTGGAATTTTCTGGGCAGAGCAAGGCTGCGCATTCAGGGATGGCTGCAAGGGAAGGTTGTTGAGGTAACTGCATCAGCAGAAAAACCAGTTATAAAAAACTCAATGAAAGCAATATTCCACATTATTAAAAAGGTAACACAGATTTGCTGTACCAATTAAAAAAATACAGAATGCATGCAGTAAGGGTTAACCATCTTCTTATTCTCACTATCCCATCCCACTCCTAAAATAACCATCGGCAACAAACAATAACATATATGTTTATTTATATGATTTTTAAAACCAAATGAAATCCCTTTAAATCTTTAGAAACTTGTTTTTTAGACAATGTACTATGGAGGTCTCTAAGGATATACTTTAATGTCTAATAACTGCATAGTATTTTACAATATTGGTGGGGCCCAGAGGGTTGTTAAAAACTATAAAGAGTTTGACATATTAGTGAACATATTAGCAAAGCTAACAAGTTGGCCAATTCAGTTTCATGGATGATGGTAGAAGATATGAGACTCCTGGGACAGAGATAAAGGATAGTTTATTATTCATAGGAAGACCAAAAGAATGTCAGCATTTTTGCACCAGGTCTTCCAAGCCCCAATTTCCATGGGGCAATGCAAAGAGTGCAGATGCAGACCTGAATGTGCAATGGATTTTATTACAGGAGAGGAGTTCTGATCTTAGGGAACCTAAGGGGTGTGTGTGTGTGTGTGTGTGTGTTTAGTAGTAGGAAGGGTCCAGGCAAGAGACAGAAAACACACAATAATTTGAACAGGGAAAATTTTAGTGTAAAGCATTATGAACAAATAATTAAAATAATGGGAATTCCTTGTGAGGGTTAAAAACTAGAATTCTAAAGAATAAAGCAATAGCAGAAATATAAAGAACAACCACTACCCTTGGGCTGAGGTAAGTGCCCAACATAAGCCCTCCTCCCTCCAGGGCTGATCTGCAGATGTCACTGGGAAAGGCCTGGTCTTGGCCACTGGATGGGAGAGAAGGTGCTAAGATACCTTGATGGCGAGGTTCGCTGGAAATCTTCCCTCTAGGGAAGGTCATCCACAGGGAGGTGCCAAAAAGTCAGGACTCACTCTGTGTTCTGGGACCAGAAACTAAGAGACACACTCTCAGAAGTGGAGTGGAATTCTGTGTGTAGGTCAGTCTGGGTGGCTTCATGGGTTAGCTGTGCAGGATGAAGGGGAGGCAGCCAGCCTCTCATGGCCAGTCCTGTAAAGCCCTTGGTGTGCCCAGGGCTGACGAGAGGGTGCATAGAATAGCATTCCCCTGGGCTGGGCACTGGCCTGCACGGTCTGAAATGCATACACCTGTGCCTCTTTGACCTGGTGTGGCACTGAGGAAATGGGTGGTACTTACGCTTGTCACACTGGGGGCCGGTGTATGCAGAGTAGCACTCGCAGGTCCCATTGCCGTCTAGTCCGCTGTTGCACACTCCATGCACACAGCTGCACACTGCAGACAGGAAATGGGGGTTTTCAGTACCTGATACAGACATCTCCTAAAGATTCTGGGTGGATAACATCTTCAAGAGTGTTTAGTGAGAATCTGCATGATGATGCAGGAAAAACTATGGGTGTGAGGTCCTAGAGATCCCGGCTTAATCTTGGCTTCATTTTCTTTTTAATACCTTCAATTTACTTATGTATAACATGTAGATGATGATGTCTACATCATGGGATTTCTATAGACACACCTGCTTGTAAAACCTAACCACATACTGGAAAAGCAAAGATTAATAAGGTTTAAAGTATTCCAAACATCTACTAAACCATCAAATCCTTTGTACTGTTGTTATGTGCCTCACCTTGAGCCCCTGCTCTTATCTCCACTGGCACTGCCCTCATTTAGGTTGTTATCATATTTTGCCTGGACT
This sequence comes from Murina feae, assembly GCA_004026665.1. NCBI lineage: Eukaryota > Metazoa > Chordata > Mammalia > Chiroptera > Vespertilionidae > Murina > Murina feae. The sequence goes on from PVJC01014622.1 coordinate 13,121, forward strand.
ATTGCAGTAGCATTTTAACTGAATTCGCAGTCCAATTTCTCATCTCTCCATTCCATTGACTGTATTTGATCAATAATGATATCATGATGACTTTCTCCAAAATATCTCAGTGACTCCCAATTGCTAACCAAATGAAATCTAAATTCTTCTGCCAAAGAAGGCTTTTTCCAATCTGACTTCAACCTTTTTAATTTTTCATTTTCATCTTCCATCACTTTATTTTAGACATATTAGCACAGGGGATAACTTAATAGTTGACCTTCCTTCCTGAAAACGTGTATTGAGTACCTATTGTGTTCAGGGTGCCATGCGCAGGATGAATGACCCCAAATCCCTGCCTTCAAAGAGCTCACAGTGTAAGGACAGGAGAACAGCCCATCACAGTGCAGGTGGGAAGTGCTCTGACATGATAGGTCAGTGGCAATGGGAGTTGCCAGGGAAGAGATGGAGGGGCGGCCTATGGACCTGCATCCTGTGCTGTCCCACCTCCATGCCTTTGTCTCCACTGTGCTCCCTCATCCTCCAAGGCCAACCAAAGCCCCCACCTCTGCGGTGCCATCTCAGAGCTCCCCCAGCAGAATCTGTGTTCTGGGGCCAGCTGCATGTGCTTTGTGTCCACGATCACGTCCAGCTACAGCTGTTAATTTGTTTACACCGGGGAGCCAAAGGCCACTAGGAACACGTCAGTGGTCACACCAAGTCAGCTGCAAGGGCAGCGGTCACTGGAGAGAGAGTGGGAGACTCTTGCGTTGCCAGGATGCCAGGACAGGCAGCTGCTGGATGATTCTCCTGGCTGCTTATTGATACCGTGTCTTCTCTGTTCAGACGTGGTTACTCAGTGGCCTGGTTTCTGCCTTGTTTCACATGGAGGTAGCAAATCTCTGATGGTGATATTCTGTGGAATTGCTCATGCTCAGCAGGGCGACACAACAGCCGGGCTGGGACCCATGAGGCTGTCGGGCTGCTTTCCTCTGTCTCCATCTGCATATTTCTATCCCCTATTAGATTGGAGCCCCGAGGAAGACCTTTCCCTCCCTGTGCTTCCCCATGACATATTTCCCAGAGCTCATGGCCATGCCAACAACCGCACAGCTAAAATTTCAATGGAGACAGCATCCTGCAGGGCCAGGAGTTGGGTGAGGAGAGTGAGGCAGGTACAGGGTGGGGAGAGTGAGGAGAGTGAGGCAGGTACAGGGTGGGGAGAGTGAAGCAGGTACAGGGTGGGGAGAATGAAGCAGGTACAGGGTGGGGAAGGTGGGGAGGTGAGGAGAGTGAGGCAGGTACAGGGTGAGGAGGGTGGGGAGGGTGAGGAGAGTGAGGCAGGTGCAGGATGGGGAGGGTGAGGAGGGTGAGGCAGGTACAGGGTGGGGAGGGTAAGGAGGGTGAGGCAAGTACAGGGTGGGGAGGGTGAGGAGAGTGAGGCAGGTGCAGAATGGAAAAGGTGAGGAGGGTGAGGTGGGTGAGGCAGGTGCAGGGTGAGGAGGGTGTGCTCTGAGTGTTGTCATGTGGCATGGAGGAGGGCGAGGGGGTGGAAAGGGCAGTTGAATGGGACTCAGCGCCTGCTTCTGATTTAGATGCTCCCTACAAGGTTGTCCTTGTCACTAAACCTCCCCCCCTCCACCTCCTGGTGCTGGCTAGTGTGAGCCCAGGAATCTGGCACCAGCCTCTCCCAGTGTCCTGGCTTCCAGCACAGCCTCTGTCCTGGATTAACTGGTCTGGTACAGCTTGGGGAGCTCCTGATATGCACTGCAGGGCTGCCAGCCTCTGCCAAGAAAGTGTCCCAGATGCCATTTAAAGAGCCCTTGGTATTTGTTGCTAATCTCTAGAGACACTTGGAGCTTGGGGTATGTGACTTTGAAGTGGTCAAAGCCACAGCCATTTGAGTCAGAGGGACAGTGCACAAAGCCCCCGTGTTGGCCTTTGGCAGAGTGAGCTGCTCCCTCTTCCGTGTTTTTGTAACAACCCCTAGTCCTGCGCACACAGGACCATAATTGTCACCCATGTTTCCAGCTCCTTGGGTATGAGGTCCTAATCTCCCCCTTTTTTTGGATCCCCATCCCCTGTTAGGGGCCTAATGTTAGGTGCTTTCCAGGGGCAGAATGGTGCAGGGCTGGGCACCCACACTCTGGAGTCAGACACCTGGGGTCCAGTCCTGCCTCTGGCCCTGAAATAGTTGCATGACCTTGAGAAACCTCTCTACTTCTTCATTCATAAAAGGAGGTAACCGGCTTGCAGAGTTGCTGTGAGCATCCAAAGGGATCATGGAGGTCAGGCCTCTTCCCATGCAGCCTGGCACGCAGCAGGTGCTCAGCATATGCCAGCTACTGTCATTAACAAGATGTGATTATGGGACTGACTTGGGGGGTCATGTCAGAGAAAGTGGGCTTTGCCTTCTGCCCCAACCAGGAGCGAGGCCCTGTGTGGGCTAGGGCCTTGGCAACGGAGATGAACATCCTCGCTGATGCAGCTCTAAATCACGTCTAAGTGAATCAGCAGGCGGGTAGGAGACTGTTCCTGCAGCAGGTTAAAGCCAGCGTTAAAAATAAACAGCAGCTAATAGAGCTGTCCTACTTCCAGCAGCCGGGCTTCCTCCAAGAGATCAATGCCCCTTTGGATGCAACAACACTGGCACCCAGTGGATGCCCGGCTGACGAGGTTTGCAAGTTCCCCTAGTCCTTGCCAATGGGAAGTGACCAGCCATCACTGAGCCATTCATTTATTCACTCATTCACTCCTGGGGGAATAAGTGTTCCCCTTATTGTTGTATTCTTTTTGTCCTCGCTTAATACTTGCTTCTGTTGATTGAGGGCTTATGCTATGGTGCTATGAGCTTTCCTACATTGCCAACCCTGTGGAGCAGGTATTCTTATAGATGAGAAAGGTCCAGAGAGGTTAAATAGCTTGTCCCGGATCACACAGCAGCGGATGTCAAACTCAGGCCAGTTTGATTTCAAAGCCTGTTCTGGAGCTGAGCTCTCCAATGTGGTAGTCACCAGCCATGTGTGCCTATTTAAACGTAAACTAAGTGACATGAACTAAAATGTAGGGTTCAGCACCTCAGATGCACCAGCCCCATCTCAGGTCCCTGATACCCACCTGTGACCAGGCGCGCCATGGGACAGCCCAGACAGAACAGTTCCATCACCACCTGAAGTTCTACCGGAACCCAGGGTTTGGAATTTACTCTCCTGACTCTCAGTTTAGGTTTCCAGATTTTTTTAACAACTTAGGTTTCTAAGTCAACTCTCTCTCTTTCTCCACAGCACCAGTAAGTGTGAAGAAATGCCCTTTTATTTAAAAACTAGAGGCCCAGTGCATGAAATTCATGCACTCAGGGGGGTGGGTCCCTCAGCCCGGCCTGTGCCCTCTCGCAATCTGGGAGCCCTTGGAGGATGTCCAACTTACAGTTCAGTCCCGCTTCTCAGGGAGTGGGTCTAAGCAGGCAGTTGGACATCCTTAGCCCTGCTGCAGAGACCGGAAAGGCTCCTGCCATCCCTGCTATGCTAGCCAGTCACGAGCCTGGCTTCTGGCTGAGGAGTGCTTCCCCTGTGGGTGCACATTGACCACAAGGGGGAGGCTTCTGCATTGGGCATCTTCCCCCTGGTAGTCAGTGCTCATCATAGTGAGCGGTTATGTGGCCTTAGCATATCATTAGCATATTACGCCAGATGACTGGAACACTAAGCATATTAGGCTTTTTATTATATAGGATGTTTGGGAACTCCATGCATATCTGTGCTCATTGGCAGCCAACACCTGTTTCCTGAAGGCAACATGGACTCTTCTTCTTTCTAAATTTTCATCCCTAAGCACTAACTCTCCTTTCTTGGGAAGCAAGCAATGCTAGATGCTGCCTTTCTTCCTTCCCATCTCAATACTTATTTAAAATATGTGACTTAAATTTTATTATCGTCCAAGGGATGAGGATGTGGGCTTTTTTTTTTTTTTTTTGGTGAGAGCATCCTTCATTCTGCCTGTCACACTGTGACTCCCTCCCCCTCGGGTAAGATAACTTCAAGGTGAGTATTTGGCACTGACTCCAGAGTCCCAAGTCCAGGGAGTTAACCGGTCATCACACTGCTCTCTGGCTTGAGAGCACACCCTTTGTTGCCTCTATGTCACTTCCTTAGTATTTCTGCCATCACCTCCTAAATATGCTACTTGTATTGGATCCTTATTTCAGGGTCTACTTCTGGGGTAAAGAAGGAACCAAAAATAAAAGACTAGACCAGCCAGTGTCAGGTTTGTTTGTTTGTTTAACCTGCTAAATGGAGCCAACCATCTCTGCTCACCTTGGGTATTTCTTTGTGAACTCCCGAAAGGAAGGGACACACCAGAATGTGGTAGGATCTCTGGTGAAGGTCAAGGCCCCTGAGGAGAAGGTCAATGCTGAGACCAGGATCTAGAAAGAGCTTAGGGAGAAGCTGAACAGGCAAAGAGCAGGGGATGTCTGATCCTGGAGTCTGGAGGGAGGAGTTGTATGCCCCTAAGTTTGCTAGAAAGCATTACTGGTGAGTAGCTGACTGCAAGTGCTAACATCCACAGGAAACTTTTTTATAAAACAACAACAATAACAACAACAACAACAACAACTGCATTCTATCAGATTTGTTACTAACTCTTTGCTTTGCCTTTGCAGACTTGTTTATACATAACTGTTCAGTGTTTTCCCTCCGAGGAACAGTCTTGCTGGGGTCTGCAGCTGTTTTTGACATCCAATGTGTCCAAATGCATTTGGTTTCACAAGAATCAGACATACCTCCTGTACAGTTGGGTCCAAATAAGTTGTCATCAGCACAGGTTTCACAGGCTGTTCCATCAAACCCTTCCTGCAAAACACCCCAGGGAGATGACGTTAGACCCATCGTGATCACTGTCAACTGGAAGGCCCTGGGCTTCTCACTGGTGGTGTGATCTGTGCTTATTTCTTATATGTATCTCCCCCCGTGCTCATTCTGAAGTTCCTTCTTTGTGGTTTTCCTTTATTCGTTGCTGTTTTTTGTGTTATAAGGGTATCTCAATCCCTGCATCATTTTTTTTTTTACAGCGAGTCCAGAAGAAAGCTGCTTTGTCAATCCCAAAGATATAAATAGAGAGCAAGTGGTAACAGCCCCATCATAATTTCACCCAAGAGCGAAACAAAAACTCTTTCAGTGTTGCATTTCTGAAGACAGCCCAGCTCAGTCATTTTCAGAAGGATTTCTCTGTGTTTCAACCAAAGGCTTGAAACTTGTAAAAAGTCATTTTCATGGGATACCAAAGAAATTCTTCAATGGCAGACCCTGTGCTTGACAATTGGTGGTGTGGACAGCACCAAGAGCTAATAGTGGTGATTATTATTAGTAACAACAATTCCTATAGCCCTGTACAGCTTCACAAAGTATCACATCTATGACCTTGTTTCACTTTTCAACAAATGTAATCACACAGGATTATTATCAAACCCATTTTACAGATGGGAACACTTAAGGTTGAGCAGTTAACTGATTTACTCCAAGGTCCCCAGCCTCTGCTAAATCATTTTGTTGCAGATTGTCTACTCTTTTTTACTAGTATTGCTTCTTAGAGACTCCAGTGTGTGTGTGTGTGTGTGTGTGTGTGTGTGTGTGTGTGTGTGTTTAAGGAGGGACAAAGGTTAAGGAGAAGGAGCAGAGTCAGGGAGAAGAACACATTTCAGAACTTACTTGGCATGAGCAGCTTCCATTTCCTTCCATGCCTTCATCACAGCTGCCCCTGCCGCTGCAGGGGGACCTGGCTCCTCCAGGGCACTCTAGGGAAGCAAAGGGCTCAGGTTCATTCATTTTTTTTAAAAAAATATATTCTATTGATTTTTTACAGAGATGAAGGGAGAGGGATAGAGAGTTAGAAACATCAATGAGAGAGAAACATTGATCAGCTGCCTCCTGCACACCCCTCACTGGGGATGTGCCCGCAACCCAGGTACATGGCCCTGACCGGAATCGAACCCGGGACCCTTCAGTTCCCAAGCCGATGCTCTAGCCACTGAGCCAAACCAGTCAGAGCTCAGGTTCATTCATTTTGATGGCCCACAGACATTGTGCAAGGATGCATTCATCACCTACTATGTACTAGGTAGTGTGCTAGTTGCCAGGGGGACAGAAAGAACTGAAGATTCTGGTGGAGTCAACTGGGGTTACACAGAGAAGGCCAGTAGATCACAGTGCCATCTGGGACTGTCATAAAAGACATTCTCAGCAACCACACTTGACAGAGAGATTATAGACTTTGCTATGAGGGCACATTTCTGATGCATTGTGAAGCTCAGGAGCTGATAAGGCTATTTTAGGTCATTATCACATTTCCCTTTGCTCCCTGCTACTCTGGTGGTCCTTGCATTGTGACTTCCCTCATGCAGGAGGCTTACCAGTTATAAGCTGTCAGCAAATCATTGGCCCTCTGTTTCTTCAGAGGAAGATAATGAACTTCCTGTCAGTAAGAGGCCAAGGACCTCCCTGCAACTTTATCTCCCAAGGTGCCTCCTCTATGTCACTACCTTTGTTTAAAAGCTTGGCTCACAGCCCGCCCAGCATAGCTCAGTGGTTGAGCATTGACCTATGAACCAGGAGGTCACAGATCAATTCCCTGTCAGGGCACATGCCCGGGTTGCAGCTCAATCCCTAGTGTAGGGTGTGCAGGAGGCAGCTGATCAATGCTTCTCTCTCATCATTGATGTTTCTATCTCTCTCTTCCTCTCCCTTCCTCTCTGAAATCAATAAAAATATATTTAAAAAAAAGCTTGGCTCACAACTAGGCAGAGAATATGAACTGTATTGCGTTTACAGTTCTGGTTGAAACTGTCTGTCTGGGAAACTGATATAAAATAGATTCCTCATGTAAACTCAGCATTATTTGTCACTCAAAGCCAAAAAAGGGCATGCCTAGAAGAGTGTTTTCAAATCCATACAGTCTGTTATTTGCAACCTGTGCAGTGAATGGCAAAGAACATACAACAGGAAAAAAATGGCAAAGAACATACAACAGAAAAAAAATGCAAATAATAATACAAATGGCAAATAACATACAACAGGGAAAAAAATGCAAATAGTGATCCAAAAAACAAATATGCATAATTCAATGACTTTGACCTCAGAAAGAAGAATCAAGGTCATTTCCCTTTGAAATAGATTGTTTTGCCACATTCTTTTCCCATTATTTTGAGTTGTAGCACAAATCTGTTAACATTGATGGTGAAATAAAGAGAACTGACATGTACAAATAAAAAAAATCTATTTCATCTCAAATGGAAATTGGTTGTTTAAATGTATTAAGTTTCAAGGTTAAAAACATGTTTTTTGGATAAATTTATAGTCAGTAAGAAAGACATGAGGAGAAACCAAGATGGTGGCATAGGTAAACACTGGAATTGCTGCCGCGCACAACCATTTCAAAACCACAACGAAAAGAAAATATGGACACCACCCAGACCCACAGGAAGGCTGGCTGAGTGGAAATTCTACAACTAGAAAGAGACTGAGATGCAGAGGAGGTGCGGAAGTAAAGTGCAGAGGTATGGAGGCACATGCGAAGGGGCTCGTGGAAAAGGCTGGCAGCATTTCATACTGGAGGGAGGCACAAGCTCCTGATGACTCTGAACTCCAGTTCCAGGCGAGTTTCTGGGGACTCAGAACCATACGGGGAGAAGCTGGACTGACTGGCACCATCTGGCACCCAAGCTGTGAGCAGAGGCTTTTGCATATAAAAGGCTGGGAAACCTTAGGCAGAAGCTAAAATAGCACCTCCTTAGAGTTCCAAGAGACTGTGTACCCAGAGGTCAGAGAGGGACCACCCAGTCTACAACTCCTCAGACTCATAAGGGACACACTCAGGGGGGCAGACTCAGTGAGCACTAAAACTCTTGCCCCATAAGGGTATCTCCAGCCTAGAAGTTCTCCCACCATAGGCACACTGATTCTCACAGCCAAGGGGCCTGGAGGTCAATTCCTCTCAGTGAAACAAACAACAATCAAGGCTTAGCTACACCAAGACTGTGCACAAAGCCAACAAAGCAGTGCACCAAGAGTATCCACCTCAGGTAATTGAGGAGACTGAGCCACTGGGCCCTATAGGACACCTAGCACAGAAAACCACTCTATCAACCCAGGGAAGCAGCCAAAATGTGGAGACAAAGAAATAGGTCACAAATGACAGAAATGGAGGAAAGCAAATGACTGGATATAGAGTTCAAAACCACGGTTATAAGGTTTTTCAAGAATATTCTAGAGACTGCCAATAAATTTAGTGAGACCCTCGAGGATCTGAAAAAAGACCAGCTTGAAATTAAGCATACACTGACTAAAATAAAGAATAATATACAGAGATCCAATAGCAGACTAGAGGATTGCAAGAATCAAGTCAAAGATATGAAATACAAAGAAGCCAAAAAAAAAAAAAATCCAAAAAACAAAACAAAACAAAACAAAAAACAGCCGGAAAAGAAAAAAGAATAAAGAATCCAAAAATATGAAGATAGTGTAAGGAGCCTCTGGGACAACTTCAAGCATACCAACATCAGAATTATAGGGATGGCAAAAGAAGAGAGAGAGCAAGATATTGAAAACATATTTGAAGAAATAATGACAGGAAACTTCCCCTACATGGTGAAAGAAATGGACTTACAAGTCTAGGAAGTGCAGAGAACCCCAAACAAAAGGAATCCAAGGAGAACCACACCAAGACACATCATAATTAAAATGCCAAGGGCAAAAGACAAAGAGAGAATCTTAAAAGCAGCAAGAGGAAAGCAGTCATTTACCTACAAGAGGGCACCCATATGACTGTCAGCTGATTTCTCAACAGAAACCATGCAGGCCAGAAGAAGGTGGAAAGAAATATTCAAAATGACGAACAGCAAGAACCTACAACCAAGATTACTTTACCCAGCAAAGCTATCATTCAGAATTGAAGGTCATACAAAGAGCTTCACAGACAAGAAAAAGCTAAAAGAGTTCATCACCACCCAACCAGTATTATATGAAATGCTGAAAGGTATCCTTTGAGAAGAGGAAGAAGAAAAAGCAAAGATAAAAATTATGAACCACAAATACATATCTATCAACAAGTGAACCTAAAAATCAAGTGAATAAAAAAAGTCTGATGAACAAAATAAACTGAATATAATAGAATCAGGGGCATAGAAAGGGAGTGGACTGACAATTCTCAGGGGGAAAGGGAGGTTGGGGGTGCAGGAAGAGACTGGACAAAAATAGTACACCTATGGATGAGGACAGTGTGTGTATGGGGGATAAGGGCAGAGGGTGGAGTGGGAACTGGGAGGAGGGGAACTATGGCGGGGGGGAAGAGGAACAACTGTAATAATATGAACAATAAAGATTAAAAAAACTTTTTTTGGCTAATGAGAAAAGACATTCCTATGCAGATCTGATATATCAGTACAAGTTTCAGTGAGGGAGAAGCACATGAAATATGGGTAGAAACACCTTTGTTGTATCAGGATGACATATATTTTTTTTCCTCAAGTGAGAATTCATGCCTTCTTTTTCTTTCTTTCTTTCTTTCTTTCTTTCTTTCTTTCTTTCTTTCTTTCTTTCTTTCCTATGAAGATGTTTATTTGAGTTTCATTTAACAAAGGGAATATTGGAAATAACTTAGATGTTCCAAATAATGCATTTGTGAACTAAATGAAAGAACATTCATCCAATGAAGTATTTACTAACGAGTCATCAAAAAAGTGTCACTAAACCATTTCTATTGGCATAAAAATATTTCACAATGCAACATTAAGTGAAAATGACAAATTACCAAAAGGTATGTTATAAATATGATATTTTAAATAAAGGCAATGAGTAGGTACACAAATTTTTATGTTTCAAACAAAAGGTAATAATGATAGTAATAATAACAACAACAGTTAATACCGGATATTTTTGGAAGATTATTGATGTTTATTTTCTTTATTTTACTTATTAGTGCCACCTAATTTTCTTTAGTGGACACATATTACTTCTGAAGAATAATCATTTTAATAATGTTTATTGCCCTAGCTGGTTTTGCCCAGTGGATAGAGTATCGACCTGTGGGTCCCAGGTTTGATTCCAGGCAAGGGCACATGCCCGGGTTGTGGTCTTGATTCCCAGTGGGGAGCATGCTGGAGGCAGCCAATCAGTGATTCTCTCTTATCATTGATGGTTCTATCTCTCTCTCCCTCTTCTTTGCAAAATAAAATAAAAATGTTTATTTTTCAACTATTACAGCTGATGTACAATATTGGTTTCAGGTGTACACCCTGGTGATTAGACACTTATATAATTTATGAAGTGATCCATCTGATAAGCCTCACACTCATCTCACACGAGGCATTGCTATTGCAATATTATGGACTATAGTCCCTACGCTGTAATTTTAGAAGAGGATGAGTAATGTTTTTTCATCGTGCTTTTCTGTGTTTTCCATGTTTTCAGAATGGATCACAGAGTTATGTTCTAACTTGAAAAGGAAACTGTTAAACAATTTAAAAAGCGACCCAGAGGTGTTGAGTATGGACTCATTTCTCAGTGCACGAAAGAGAATTGATGCTGCTCTTGCGTTGGAGAGAAAGCCACTCAAGAGCCCGCACTGCCTCGAAAAGAAGGATGGGTGCGCGCCAGCAGCTCCGAGTGGCCTTCTCCTTGCGGAAATGTGAAATGACAGGCAAGGTCTCTTGCCATCACCACAGAATGTGAGGGAGAGGTGAAAGTCACAGGCCAGCAGGGGACTTATCTCTTTCCTGAACCAAAGGAAGGAAGCCCTTGGAGACACGGAGTACATTCGGGAGATGAAGATAAAGGGGAGCACACTTTTGCCCCAACAAAAGGCCAGCAGAGGGAACGTCCACGCCTTGGTTTTCGCTGCAATGGCCTCGAGACCTAACCAGAGGACAATGCCTGAATGTCCGAGGAACCCTCTAAGACTCCCTCGATCCTCGGTGTGAGCTTTGCTGCGTGTGCACGTAGCACAGTGTGACGGCGTGGGAGGCGGAATCCCGTTTGCCTGCTCATGCTTTATGAGTTACCCAGTGTTTTAAAAGGCCTCGGAGAAAGGGTGCCCTTTCATTTGCCTTTCGTTATCAGAGGCCTATTTGACCGTGATTCACTCGTTCATGGATTCATACAACTTTTTAAAAAGTGTCTTCGTAGTGTCGTACACTTTGCCTAGTACTTTCACCTGTACCGATGTTTTAACGCCTCGACTATATTTTTGTAAATAGGACTTTTTACCCCCATTGACAGCTAAAAAGACAGGAGCCTACGCAGGAAATAACTTGCCCGAAGCAGTAATGATGGAATTGGATTCAAACTTAAAACCCAGAGTGCTTGTGTTCTCCTGGCTGTGGTCTGTCATGCATTAGGTTGAACATGCTGACGTCTGTTACTGAATCTTGGACAAAGCCTTTTCTTGTCTTTGGTATGTCTGATGAATAGCTTAGCACCAGATTAGTTTTTGTGGGTTAGAGAGAGAAAAGCAAACCTTAGAGTTAACAGAAAGGCCAGCAGATCCTAAACCCTGTCTTGCTCTCCCTGGCAAGTTTGGTGCCAGCAGCTCTCTGAACTTGAACTTGCTTGTTCACTTCAAAGCCCAAAGGAAACTGGCAAGAGGTCATCTTCAATATCTGATTCCTCATATGCAAAATCGAGATAAAAATGTCTAACTCCAAGATTTGTTTTAAGAATGAAATCAGATAATATCATCCATGGATTTCTTTAGCAACTAATGTCAGCAACGCTGAGTAAATGGAAGCTATTCATTAGTTAAAAAAAGAAACTGGAGACAACGTTATGCATAGAACAGGGCTCAGCTATTTAGAAGCCATATGGAATAAAAAACAGGGAAAAGAGCCAAATATTTAGTGTTGCATATGTGTGACAAAATACAAGTTGCTATTTTTTCTTTTTTTGTACTTTTCCTTATAAGCTGTATTCATTTTGCTTATATCATTATTATTAATTCTTTTGTTAATCTTCACTGGAAGATATATTTTTCCATCCATTTTTTATTTTTTTTTAGAGAGACTAGAAGGGAGAGAAGGAGGGAGGGAGGGAGGAAGGAAGGGGAAGAGAGAGAGAGAGAGAGAGAGAGAGAGAGAGAGAGAGAGAGAGAGAGAGAGAGAGAGAGAGAGAGAGAGAGAGAGAGAGAGAGAGAGAGAGAGAGAGAGAGAGAGAGAGAGAGAAATATGAGAGAGATACATTGACCTGACTGAGGCTGGGCATCCAGCTTCATGCAACCCAGGTACGGGTCCTTGACCAGGAATCAAACCCTCAACCCTTCCAAGAGTGAGCTGGCACTTTAACCTCTGAGCAACACTGTCCAGGTCTGTTTATATTATTTTAATTAGAAAAAAAAACTGAAGAGAACTAATCTCTCCCCTTATGTGTATACTTGAGGATATGCTTTCATTACATTTTAGAAGTTGGAAAGCAAATAGTAAATTTATGAATTAAAATGTCTTATTTTTTACTATCCAAGAAAAAAAAGGGATCTCATATAGTCCGCATGTCATAGCAAGGATGCAGTCACTACTTTAGTTTAAACATCTATAATCAGAAGTTCCATTTCAGCTCACAAATGCTGTGCTTGATCACAGGAGAGTCTAACTACACTATTGACTCAGACTTGGCTAGTGGTTTTTCTTACAGTGGAACATGGTCATTACAAAGTTTGCTATTACATCCTTAAATTTTTAGAAGATTGAATGATTATTTTAGTTGCCAAACAATAACTATGTATGGTCTTTGAGATGTTGTCATAAAACTTCTTCTTACAGAAAATTTGAGATCATAAAAACCCAGCATTCTTACTTCCTCTCTGTGTTCAGTGACTTTGTTTTGTAAGAACAGGTAGCCTTTCCACTGTCCTTTTTGCTGAATTGTAAAGGAATTCTCTTGAAGACAGATCTCTGAGTGGAGGAAAGCAGATTTCTTTAGAAAAGCTGAGGGCAAGAACAATTTTCTACCTACTGATAGAAATGCGCCTTTCTAGAAAAAGGTGCTGACATTCTCCTTTTACAGGATTTCCTTCCTCTCAATTTTCCATCAAATGGGACATCGAGAAGCAGGTATCCAAATCCAAGGAGGGTGTTTGCCACTTACCCATGCAGTCTGGGCCCCAGTGGCCTGGGCAGCACTGAGGCTGGAGGTAGTCCTTCCTACAGATGTGGCGGCATCCAGGGAGAGACCGCGAGGATGATCTGATCATAAGGGTATACCTTCAAGGGTAAAGAGGGACATAACTCATTATCAGAGCAATGTGTTAACTCAGGGAGTGGGATTGCCCTAGATTTTTTTTAGGTCTTTGGGCTTGCCTACATTAAGAAAAGAGTATCTATCTATCTATCTATCTATCTATCTATCTATCTATCTATATACCTATATATATATATATATATATATATATATATATAGATATATATCTAACACATTTTACTTTCTAGATAGAAAAAAATGTAATCACAATTTATCTTTAATTGTAAGAAATGGATGAAAAACATCAGGGCCCAATGATAATAGGGGTGAAATATCTTACACGATGTTGGGGTGAAGTTAGTAGATGGGAAAAATGATGTTAAGTTCTAGGCACATGCTGGTAGTGGACTTCAAACTTATCACTGGGTGTCCCAGCAGCCAATGAAAGAAGAGAAAGAGCATGAGTGATGTGGTGCACAGGGTCTGTGGATTTAAATCAAAGCGATGCTCAGGACACCATAGTTGTAGAAATTCCTGTGAGAGGCGGTGTAATGTAATGAACAGCATTTGCTACAGTTTCCTTAAGGGAGATATAAGGAGGTCCCTGGAACAGTTTTTGTACCATCTGAGGTACAGTTCTGGACTAGCAGGTCTATGGAGGCTAATCAGCAATGTCTATTGGTAGGGATCTCTGCATGAATGGCATATTACAGGATTTGATTGGACTCTGGTGTTTCTAGAGATTGTCTTCCGTGAACATTGTTTCTCTCACCTGGGCTGTTACTAATGGTGTGCCTGTGAGTTCTAGGTTGTTCTTCTAAACCAGTGCCGGTGATGCAGCTGATTAATCACAGAGTTCCTGGCTTTCGGGATAGTTGGGCTGGAGATAGAGTTGACAATCTCTTTGAAAGGATGGATACTGGCAGGGATATTTCTTTATAAAAATGGCAGAAAAGGAGAGCCAAGGGCAGAGCCAAATGGCCTCTCGAGAACCAACCTTGGGTTTGTTCCAGTATAAAAGAATGACAAATCAAAATCTTCAATTCTAGCCCAGCTGATGAGACTCAGTGGTTGAGCATCAGCCAGTCTGATTCCTGGTCAGGGCACATGCTGGGTTTGCAAGTTTGATCCCTAGTAGGGTGTGTGCAGAAGATAGCTGATAGGTGATTCTCTCTTATCATTGATGTTTCTATCTCTCTCTCTCCCTCTCTCTTCTTCTCTGAAATCAATGAGAACATATTAAAGAAATATTCATTTGTAAAACAGAGAGCATGAGTCCACCAACCTTATTCTCTCTGCCTCACCCACCACCCCCTCTCCCTGCCCCGTGTGTGTGTGTGTTTAGGGTAGTGGAGTGTTATATAATCAAGTGCCAATCTTGTCCATGAAACAAAGTAACCAGTACAAAAATGTTCTCACTAAACTTGCTATATAATTTTAACCTTGAACCCTAAGTCTTTCAGATCCTTCTAAAAGGATCTAATTGGAAATGTGCACCCACTTTGGTAATTGAGTAGTCAGCTGCCACATATGGTTGCTAACTCAATCCAGCTAATGTTGGGAAACTTCTGTTAAAAATGATGATTTGGGTTTAGAATATAGTGTAGTCACATTAAGCAAACACAAATTTAAAATTAAACAGTTTTAAGGTTTCATTTTACGCAAAGTAAGACATCATACTCATTTTTCATCCCTGAATTAAAAATGAAACTCACTGAGGACTGTCTAAGCTTTAAATTAGTAGACTAAGCAAATAAAAAAAATGTGTTTTCATTTGAGCTACATGGCTGCACCTATTAGCTGGTGAGTTTGTTATCCTTTGCAAGGACTAACCTTGAATGATGAGAGTTTTGAATCATAAAACAGTGCTCACATAAAACACAACAAAGCTGTAATTCATTGGCCTCCCTTATTGAGGTTCTAATTAGTATCAGGATCCATAGCTGGTTAGTAAGATGAGTGTCAGACCCAAGGTTTTTTTTTTAACATATTCTGACTAGAACCCTTTCCAAGTGAAACAAAACCTAGGCTTTCAAACTGAAAAAGGGCAAAAGAAAGAGAGAATATTTATGTGCAATATAATGTAGTCAATTTAGTATTAAAATGTAATCCATTTTGTAGACTCAAGGTCATAGTTGTGAGTTACCTAAGTTTGGGCTCAATGTGGCCTCAGAGAAAGAGAAAAATCATGGCAATGCTTTGTAGTGTTTGAGATGGGAGGTTTCTATTTGGATTCACAATCCCTTGACTTTCAAGACTAGACACAACTACTTTCTCATAATGAGTACCTGCAATCTCGAACCCCTACGGAGCCATTGGTAACCTTGGTGTAACCATCTGGGCAGTCAATTCCAAAGTTGAGAGAGCAGGATTGGCAATAAGTCCTCATGACAAGCAGTGACTTCTTATCGCATCTTTTTGTCTGTGAGAGCATAGAAACAAAACAAGACATCAACTTCCATTAGCTGAGGCCTTGCTTGGCCAATCTTCTCCACTGACTTTACGTCAATGGAATCAGAAGGAGGGTTATAAGGTTGATTAGTACTGACTGGCAGGCTGCTTTTAATCTTATCTAGAAAGAGTGCTGGGATTGACAAGCAATGTCTGCCTGGCTGTGCAAGGGCTGCTTGGACCACGCGTTTGCTATCCCTGCTCTAAAACCTGGAGTCCAGCAAGGTAAGATAACCTCACCACATACACTTCTCCAAATGGGAAACCTGAAATATATTGTAGAGTACTCTTTTCTTTAAAAACAACAACAACAACAACAACATTTATCTTTATTGTCGAAAGTATTAGCGATGTCTCCCTTTTCTCCATATTGACCCCTTCTAGCCCTCAGCGGCACCCCCTCCGCACCCCAGGTCTTCATCACACTATTGTCTGTACCCATGGGCTATGCATATATGCATGTAAGTTCTTTGGTCAGATTGGCAAATTCAAGGATATCCTTTCAGCATTAATTCTACAGGAATAGGCTCATCTGGGTGCTAAATGTCGTGGCGCATACAGTGCCTCCTCCAAAGATATTTGTATTTTTTGGATTACAATCCAGCTAGAATGTGAGCTCCGTGTGGGTGGCAATCTTTTTCTACTTTGTCCTCTGCTGCTCTGTCCGAAGCACCTAGGACAGTGTCTGGCACATGGTAATGCTCAGTAAATATTTGCCGATTGGCTTAATGAGTTGTAGGAAACCAGACAGGCATAACCAACACAATGAGCGACGCCAGGCAGCAGAGAGCTGTCACGCTGAATGATGCAGATCGGCTCTGGCCCTGGGGATCCCTCACTGCCCAATGCTGGTGTTGATCCTCCCAAATGAATTTCCTCACCTGTTTCAAGTTTCCTTCATTTCCCCAACAAACTTAAATAGAAACAGCTTTATATAAGGAAAAGTGACAACTTGGGAGTCAAAGACCTAAACTTGGAATCAGGCTCAACGTCTTGCCAAGTGTCCAATCTGGAATGAATTCCTTCCTCTTTGCCATCCTCTATAAGGGGGGGCATCTTGATAGCCACTCTCCAGGACACAGAGAACTTGATTAGTAAACGACTCAACATGTGCCAATTGCCTGGCCCGGTTCTGGAGATCATAGGCAGTAAAGTGCTCATTCCTGTACTGCTTCTCTATCTCCACTTCTGCGTTTTGCCTGTTGCCTTTCCTGATGGGAATGTTCTTTCCCCTCTCTTTGGCCTCCCAAACCTCATATCTGCAAGGCCCTTGTTTAACACCACCACATGCACAAAACGACACCCATCTGTCTTGTTCCTCTCTGTGGTTGGCCAGTAGAACACACTGGTTGTCTTTGCTCTCCATTTAAAAACCACCACTCTTGCTTTTTCTTGTCATCCCAAGGGACCCAGCACTAGGTTGGGGGTCTTGGGAGCATCGTAGCTACTTCTAAGTTTGTTGACATCTGTAAAAGCTGCACCAGAGGAAACCTTACATTGACAAAGCAGTTCACGGTTATGCATACCCTCAAAGGCATCACTGTATTTGAACCTGACCACCCCAAAGAGGAGGAGGGCAGGTGTCATCATCCTCATTTTAGAGAGGAGCAAACTGAGCTCACGGGAGGTCAGCAACCTGCCTAAGGCCACACTGGGAGTCAGTGGCCTTCAGATTTCTTGCTTGGCCATTTCTCTTCCCTGCACACTGTATAGTGGGGGTGGGTGGGGTGAGGTAGGGGGTGGATAGGAAAACAAAATCTCTGTGTGTTTTTTTTTCCTGCTAGAATGGTATTTATGGAATAACAAAACCCATCCTTAGATATAATTTCAATTAATCTGTTTTTATTACAGAGAAACTTTATGCCATTTTCAATTAATACTATTTTTTAAAGCAGAATTTTCTTTCACATTAAGGTTTTCCTTGTGAGCAAGCATATGGGGTGACAGTACTTTGTCTTTTCTTTCTTAGTAAGGCAGAGTTAATATTACCTTTTAAATTTTTTAAAAAAAATTATTGATGAGAGAGAGAGAGAGAGAAAGAGAGAGAGAGAGAGAGAGAGAGAGAGAGAGAGAGAGAGAGAGAAAGGTGTAGATTGATTTATTGTTCCACTTATTTATGCATTTGTGGTTCATGCTTGTATGCATCCTGACTGGGAATCCAACCTGCAACCTTGGTGTATCAGGACGATGCTCTAACCAACTCAGCACCTGACCAGAGCTAGAATTTTCTTTTCAAAAATTTCCTGTCTTTTTCAAATGGAATGGCTCATTCTACCTGTCATATGATCTCTTCTCGAAGAATAAACTCAGTTTTAAGCATCAGTCAACACCTGATTTCTCCACGCATTCTGATGACAGTGATGGTGATGATGGTAATTTCTGCTGTGTGGACCACTGTCAAGGGAGAACCAAAGTGTTCAGGGTTGAATAGCTAGTAAGCTCTGGAGCAGTCACTGATCCTCAGAAATATCTGTTAAACTCATGAAACCACAGTTCAAATTCGGAGAGCTGGAGTGAGTAACCTTTATGCCATTTTCAATGTTTCCGTGAAAATGTTATTAGAGTACAGCCAACTGAAGTAAAATTGGCCTTGATAAAAATTTTCACAGATGCAGAATCACATTTGTGTTTTATTATTCATAGAGCGAAACTCATATCTTGCAAAATGCATTTCAACTAAATCACTCGGGGTGTCTCCCACACCTCCTCCTTTAGGATGGCCTTGTTGCAGATCTGACATTGAACTTGTTATAAGGTGACAACGCATGGGATCTTGCTTGAGAGGCTGGCGTGCTGGTGTAAAAGTGCCCTGGGTACTTTTACTACAACTTGGGAAGGTAGAGGGTGAATAGCTGATGCATTTTGTAGCACTGTATTTCTCAGCCAGATATCACTCAACCAGTAATTCCCCAGAACATATCTCCACAGCCATTGTTATGTTCTACATTCAGTATGATGCAATGGGAAGTGAGTGATGAGATGATTAAAACAAACAAAACACACCCAGGATACCAAAATCTGCAATGAAACCAGGAATGTGAGCGATAAATTCTGAGAGTCCCAACAATAACATTTTAGCACAGAAAGAACCAACTGGGTTGATGAAACATGATGCATCTCCACTCATATTCTATTCTCCATAGCTTCCTCTTTATTTTAGGAAGCCCCCGTCGTACTCTCTACCCTTGACAACATAGTAAAGCAGATAGCTTTTGAACCTACTCTGAAAATGAACCAATTAAAGAAATAGAAATCTCGTCTTACCTGCTCTGTAGTGTCCGGTAGAGAGCAGAAATTTTGTACAACCAATCCAAGAAAGAAGGGGATTGAATTTCGTAGCATGGTGAGAAAATATTTGCTCCTTCTCTGTGCCAGGCCCCTGTCAGAGCTGTTTACCTATTTTAACTTTGTCTGGAGAGCTCCCAGTGAATTCTTTCTCATTTCCGTGTCTGTTTTTAAATCCTTCCCTCTTCTTTCCCTGGGTTGAACCAGATGATATGTGAGACCCGTCTCTAGACAGGAAAAATGGCAAATCCAGGGGTTGCTGTGACATTGGTCACTCTCAACTGTATATATGCCCTGGCTGAATGACAGGATATCCTGAAGGGGCTGGAGCAGCAACATGATCTGAATCTTTGTGCCTGTGAGACTCCTGGGAACAAGCTCCCGCCTCCCACTGCTTTGCCCATTCTGCCTCTGGTCCTATCTATTCCTGGACTCAGAGACCATCACTATTTCTAGAGCCACACCATTGAGAACTGCAGGCCTTTTTGTCTGTATCCAAGCTTGCTGTCTGGCAGTGTTTGTGGGAGTGCCCATAAACGGGTACAATATCCTGGAGGGAATGTTGCAGGAGCCTGGGTCCTTCACTTTGAAGACTAGTGGTGGCCTCACCTGGTGTGCTTGGCAAACTACTACAAAAAAATGTTTCTTTGTAGATGCCAACAGTGGGTTTTTACTCATCCTTTCTCATTATCCATGTCACTTCAGTAGCAAGTGGTGGCGCCTATAAGTCTCATCTCAGTCTGCAAGGCCCTTTTCAAGGATCTAATGCCACCTCCCCTGGGCCTGACCCTCCAATAGCATCTTGGAGACCCTCCTAGCATTGTGCACATAATGGCATGAAAACCCAGTCACATCCATCACAGTTCATCTGTCTGTATGTCTGCCTCCCATGCCCAGGTGTGAATTCCTTCAGGACATATATCCTTGACAGCCTAGAGCAGAGACTTGCATGTGACAACAATAAAAACAAACAACAGCCAATATTTGTTAAAACCTTCATATATGTTAGTCGTTATTCTAGACCTTTCCATGGAGTAATCGGTTTAATCCTCATAAAATATTATAATTATTTTCTGCAGTTTACAGGTGAGGAAACGGAGGTAGAGAGGTTAGGCAACATTCCTCAGGCCACGCAGCTAGTGGGTGGGGAAGCCGTTTTCAAATTGTGTAACTGTAGAGCCAATACTTTTAACCACTTTACTGTCTAAAACAGTAACTATGCATAAACAAATAGCAGGCGGTGCGCCACTGATGTGATGGGAAAGTGTGAGAAAGGATAAAGTCTGGGCTTATCAAAAAGATGGGCTTCTGAGGGCACATCTTGTGACACTGAGTTAACTGGGGGCCTCAGTTATATAGAGACTAGTTTTGGTAAAACAACTTCTTCCTCTGGCAAGTCCTTCTCTTTTTGAACTTTTAAAACAACATTACATGATATTGATCAATAATCTAAGAAACTCCCAATACAGACAGCCTTCAGAAGCTAGCCCAGAGGTGTGAATGGGAAGATGCCAGCTGAAGAAACCCTTCTCTTGTTTCAGCGGGTTTCAGCCATGACTTAGAATCCTGCAGGAGCTTAGAAAAAATTCCTCCATGTCCAAATGACTCTAGAACCATCAAATCAGAACGTCGGGGAATGGAGAACAGGATAATTGTTCCAATCTTACTGGACAATTCCACTTGCTTGGGACTATTGCTTGAGAAAAAAATTAACTATTATTCTGGGAAGCCAATGATGGTTGGAGGTTTGTCTGTTACACAGCTGTTTCACCCTAAGGGATACACCAGGGAAAGTAGTTGGAAGCTTCTTTCTGATTCTTTTCTCTTTGAGGGACCTGGATAAATATCTGGGGCTTGGAATGTTCTAGATTCCCAGGGAAATAATAAAATAAACCCACACTTGCATTTCCTAAATTATTCTGGGAGATGCTGCAGGGATTGCTGGGGAAGGAAGAATTATCTCATCAGATAATTTGGAAAAGCCTGCCTCTGATTCCCTTTCTTATTGACTGACCATGCTCATTTGCCTATTAAAGGTTCTGAGAAGTCCTGCAGTAAAACATAATGTAACAAAACCAAAGAAAATCTGTTCCACTTTGCTTAAAGCAGTATTTTTCAAATTTCTAAGACCAAGAGATGCTTTTTCCCTTTGCAAACTAGTTTCCAGATTTAGTGCTCTATTGATCTATCTTAGGGCAATACTGTCCTAGACTTTAGCAGGTTGAATATCCTATTTTTAAGTTGCTAGGAAGATGCTAGCCTGTCAAGGGCCATGGGGACTCCATAGGGCTTGTTCATACATTTTATCAATTAGTTGCATTAAAAAATACATATGCCCTGGCTGGTTTAGCTCAGTGGATAGAGCGTTGGCCTGCAGACCGAAGGGTCCCAGGTTTGAGTCTAGTTAGGGTGAAGACCTTGGTTGTAGACTCCTCCCTGGCCCAGACCCTGATCAGGGCTCGTGCAGGAGGCAACCAATTGATGTGTTTCTCTCACATTGATGTTTCTCTCTGTTTTTCCCTCTCTCTTCCACTTTCTCTAAGAATCAATAAAAGAATATCCTTCAGTGAAGATTTAAAATAAATACACTTAAAAATACATATATCTCATGTTGACTTTGTTTAGAAATTGTCTAAGTAGTTTTATTAATTTTACTAGGGGCCTGGTGCATGAAATTGTACACAGGTACGATCCTTAGGCCTAGCCTGTGATCAGGGCCATCTTCCCCAGCTGCCAGCAGCCGGCCCCACCCCCCACCGCCACTCATCCCGGGTCCCTGTTGGCCATCGGTGATTGGAGTCTGCCAGCCAGGGAAAGGAACCAGGAAGGGGTCAGTGCACCTCATAGTGACTGGCCGAGTGGTCATTCTGCCGTTATGGTTGTTGGGCTTTTATTATAGAGGATTTCTGTTAGGATCATTTGAACAGAGATTCTTCAAATTAAGTCAAATCCGTGCCTCTGTTTTCCCCAAAGGTACCTGCAATCAACAAGTAAGGTGCTTGGAAGGGTGCCTTGCACAAGTGGTCACTCAGTCACTCTTAGCCATTATTGTTACACTAGAGGCCCGATGTGTGAAGATTCCTGCAAGGATAGGCTTTCCTTCCCCTGGCTGCCGGCACTGGCTTCCTTCTGGCACCCAGGACCTGGGCTGCTTCGCTCTGGCTACTGCTGCCACCCACCGGGGACATGCTCCAAGCCATGCTGTGGCTGCTCAGAGCATGGCCTTACCTCTAGAGTGTGTCTGCTGGGGTGAGGGCGTGCTCCAAGTTGCACCTTAGCCGCTCAGAGCATACCCCCAGCCCTGGTGTGTGTCCACTGGGGCTGGGGGGGGGCATGCAGTCCCCTCCCGCCCATCTGCGTGTGCAGCTCCTCCTGAGCAGTCGTGAGGCAGCCTCCTCCTCAGACAGTCGTGACACCCAGCCAGTTTGCACACACACACACACACACACACATATTAAAATATGCCACTTTCATAGACAACAGCTACACAAATATCTCCCCTAGTCCAGTGTAGCTGTGACATGGGTCTGGATTTCCTCTGTCCTGGTTGCTCACTGCAGTTCTATTGATCTGTGTGTGCTCCTCATGGGGTGGGGTGTCACTTTCTTTACTGTGATTCATATTCCTTTTTGCAAGTTGTTTAACCTCTGTCTCTAACATTCAAAGGTGTTTTGAGACAAGAGTTTTTAATCAGCAGTATTTCTCAGGCAGTCTGCTTTCTCCACTATCTCCTATTGTGCTCCTATCAGTTACTGAAGACCTGGGAATAGTTTTCCTCCACCCAGGATGCCCTCTGCGTTCCCACTGCTTCGTCCCGTGCCCTCCTCCACTCACATGCACCTCCTCTGCCCTGTGATCTGCCCTCAGTGGTGGCAACGTGAGAAGTGATAACTTGCTCTTGGGTGAGAGGATTAATCTCATGATTGGAATCTTCAGAGACTTTTCCCATATTGGAAAAAGGAGAAGGGCTCGGACACTTCCTGGGTAGCACTGCTGAGCATCACTTGTGGTGACAGGATTCTGGGTTGTTAGTGTTTAACTGCTCCTTTCTCTTACATTATGCTGGTTAGCAAGATTTCGAATAATAAAGCATTTCATGTGGGCTATGAGTAGCATTCCAAAAGGAGAAATCATTATCTTCACTATCATCACCATCACCACCATCACCAACAGCTCC
>PVJC01014623.1:0-36187 GCA_004026665.1 Murina feae
CTTGACCTTCTTGGAAATGCATGCTGTTATAACATATATAGTTAAATTGTATTTGGAAGAAATATAGTCACATAGAACCACAAACAGGTCGTGGTTAGATGGTTTGTGTTGAAAGGAGGGTCAGGAAGTTAGCCTTTTTCTTCTAAAATCATTAAGTACATACCTCATGACTGGAAGCCTTTTACTAATGAAATATTAATATCCATTAGATGTTGAGTGTGCATTAGAAATGTCTTCACATTTGTATTTTTAGCATGGACTCACCGGTATCAGTGAAAATAATTAGCCCTTGCCTGTAATCTAAAAGCCTTATCTCTTTACTCTTACTTTTTTAGAAGGCAGATGTTTTTAAACTGATTTGAAAATCAAATTTGCCCTTCAGTGATTTCATTTGGAAGGAACATAGAAGTAAACATTATACAGAAGGCTTTTCAATACATTATGCATGCAAATGTGGCAGCTGAAATCGGGTTCATGAGTGGAGGGGTGACTGTTCTGCTTGAGAAAGGTTGAGTTGTTTAATGAATGCAAAGGTCACCGACCCTCGGATTGTGTGGGTCTGTCATTTAGTAGCAAGGCTTTTGGTTCATGTTAAACTCCACCTGCCAAAGGTAAGAATTGAAAGCTTCCAGCAGGCACAGAGAGGCCACATTAATGGTGCAGTGGCTGTGTTCGGCAGCCTGTGGAGCCCTCTTGTCAAGCCCTTGTTCTCTGCCCGGTGTTGGGCTAGATGCAGCAGAATGTGGTAGTGAGGGTAGGGGTGTGCTTTTCCCAGAATACCCAATGGCTGGTGTGGAGGATCTGGAGACTGTGGTCAGGGAAATTAAATATGTGCTGCAAAGACTCTTTCTGAAGTATTTATAGGGTTGTCTGATATCCCCTCGGCGGTCAGGGACAGAATCTTATTTATCTTCCAATCGCCAAAAGACAGCACAGAGCCTGACATGGTAGGGGCTTGGAAATGATTTGTGAACAAAAAAAATGAGTGAACTTATGAATGAAAAAGTAGTGTTTTGTTTTTTTTTAGGGGGGGGGGGGAGGTAGGACAATTTTTAAAAAAATAATTATAACACATTTGTCACATTTAATAGTGAATTAGATAAAGGTTATTACTATAGAAGAATAGGAAATAACACTTAAACTAATTCAGACCAATGTTTTGCTCTCTATCCTGGAGATCAAAACCTTGAGCCCTCCTACAGGTCTACAGAGGTCTTCCAACAAGGAAGAATGACCATTCTGCCTAAAATGTGAATTAAAAACTCAGGTGGCTCAGCTCCTCAGAGGGCGGATTCGGAAAGTGGATGGTTCCCCACAGCCTCTGCCAGGAAGGGCTTGCTGGAGTGGGCGGGCTCAGGCTGGGCTTTAGTGTGACCTGGTCTGGCCTCTGTATGTGACACTAAGCCATGATTCAGAGGCCCTCATTTTAAAAGGCCTCTTTACTGGTAAATGAATAGTGCTTGGAAGTCCATCCCTGCCCCCTTCTCTGGCTGGTGATCTTCAGGTCATCATTTATGCCCAGCTTAGTGTCACCTCCTTTATGAATTCTGACCCCTCCAGTATAAACTTGGAATAGTTATGATCCCCAACTCAGACGAAATGTGGCAAAGATCTCTGTTCTCCTTGATCAGTTCTGCAATGGAACTCACAGACTTGGCAAGGGAAGGGAGCATGTCAGTGCTGATGAAATGCTGAAACCACTTTTAGTTCACACCTCCTCTGGTGATGAGGGAAGAACTGGATCTGGTTTGTTTACTGCTATATTCCTGCCATTTGGTAGAAGCATGGCATGTGTTAATTTTCTTGAACGATCCAGGAAATCTGTATCCTATTCTAGGACTTAAAGTTACTACTGAAAGTTGAGGAACTTATGGATAACATAATAATTAAAGAGAAATTAGGGCACTCAGACTCTTTACTCCCAGATATATAAGCAAGAGAAATTAAAATATATGTCCACACAAAAAGTTGTACATGGATGCTAACAGTAGCATTAGTCACAATAGCCCAGAATTGGAAACCCTTCTAATATCTTTTAACTGATGAATAGAAAAACAAAATGTGGTACATCTATGGAATATCATTTGGCAATAAAGGTGAATGGTGCTGATACTGCCACATTGTTGATAAACTTTGAAAACATGCTAAGTGAAAGAAGCCAGTCACAAAAGACTAGATTTTGTATGACCATGTCTGTACAGTGTCCAGAATAGGCACATCCATTGAGACAGAAAGCCGATTATTGGTTTCCAGAGACCGAGCACATTGGGGAGTGAGAAATGACTATGGCATAGTAAGGGGCTTCTTTTGTGGAGAAGAAAGTGTTCTAAAATAGTCTATGATGATGGTTACACAATTCTGTGAATATACTAAAAACTATTGAATTGTACACTCTAAAGGGGTGAATTGTATGGTGTGTGAATTATCTACATATATAAAAGGCCAAGTGACTGATTGTACACTATCTGGCTGACCGGTTGGCCAGCCGGCCAGTACATGTGATGTGCACTGGCAATTTAAAAATAAACGTTGACTCACTCATGCATGATACATATAAAGCTCTCACTGGCGCCAATCGCCCACATGTGTTTCTCAAAGCTGAAGTATTAACAGGATCTGCGGAAAGAGAGGTTGTTCTCATTCCAAGAATTGATTTGTCCCCATCTGACACTGGCCTCCCATTTAAATTAATTTGAAGACAGTTTCCCGTGATTCCAGCATTTGTGATGAGTATTAATAAGGACAAACTCTAGATAGAGTGGGAATATTCCTACTACCTGAACTGTTTTCAGACATGGTCAGTTATATGTTGCTTTCTCTTGAGTTCGAAGAGCATGTGACGTTAAAGTTGTAAATACTTGATTACAAGGAAATTAGTCAAGCCCTCTGAAAGTGTTTTTACTCTTAATGTGGTGTACAGGGAGGTATTAGAATAAGTTTAATCAATTTATTAGTCATTGTTTTTATCAATGTTTTTATATCATGCCTGTTGTTGTATCATGTTGTTATTGTTATTTGTTAATCAATTTATATATTATTTTCTATATATTTTACTAATTTTCTTTTATCTCTGACACTTCTATTATAGAGAAAGAGCAAATAGCGATATTAAAATATTTCTTCTAATTAATTTTCTTTCAATGTGCACGAATGCGTGCACAGGCCACTAGTATCACAATAAAGCTGTTATCTTTTCAGAAAGAGAAGAGTCTGTGGGACATTTCTAGACCAGGGATGAAAGCGCTCTTATAAAGACTGTCCTGGTTGGGGACCTGCCTCTGCGCTGTGCAGTAGCAAGGCCCTTGTTTGTCTAGTTTTGTTAATGTGAACAATCAAAATCACAGACCCGCTGCAGTGTTCATCTCACAGAAGCCCCATGTTAATGGGTTCTTGCTGTGAAGGAGGCTGGACTAAAACCGTAGCAGAGACACATAGCTTTTCTCCCCACTGCTTTTCTTTGCCTTTTCCTTGCAGTTCCTTGAGAAGGAAGATGAGAAGAGAGAGTCACATTCACTTTTCCCTTCTCTCTTGCTTCCTGCCCTGCCCCACCTTTTCCTTATTTCTTACGGTGCTTTCCACACGTATGTGGCAGAAACTGGATTGATGCTTTAATGCATTTTAAATTTATTATTGAAACCCAGAGACTTCATTCTGGGGCTTTGTGGGGAGAGGAGTGCAAAATACAGATCATATGGCCCTGCTGCCATAGTAAAAAGAATGGTCCTGTCTTCATCACATGTGGGTAGGCCCCAAGAGCCAGTGTACTTCAGTGGGGTCCACTCAGTGGCCTTGGGGTTGACGAGCTGCCAGGCTCTTGATCATTTCCGTCCCTTTTACAACCCGCATTATGTGTTGTCCACTAAGTCAACAGTGTGAATTCCTGCTGTAAATAGTCTTACCCTGGCATTGCAATGGGACTTTCAGTCAGTAAAATTCAAATTCTGAAATCAGAATGATTCTTGCCCCTAATGTGTCACAGGAATAAGTACATATAAGTGCAGCGTTAGAGACATTTGCATGAACTTGACCTGATTGAGTGACAGTCCTCTTGATATGAAAGCAATCCTGTCCTGTGACAGCTACATATGAGATAGTCATTCTGCACAGACACCATTGAGATCTCATAGGGTATGGTTTCTAAATAGCATGTCTGTGTTATCCCACATAATGCATTTTTTTCCCTACCAATTATTGTGTGACCTAACTCAGTGCTGGTAATTCATTTTGATTCTTTGACAGCATCATAAAATATTGATTACAAAGTTGATAATAATAATGGTGTGAGAATGCAACCAAAAGCCATTTTTATTAATGCAAGTGAAGACAGAACAAATATATTTCATTTCTTCTGATTCCTTAATTCGCACTAGTATACATTCATTCAAGAAATAAACAAATTGGGCACCTACTAAGTGTTAGGCACCAAACAAGGCTGACAAGATTCCTATTTTCATTAACTTTGCATCTTATTAGGGAAAAGCAGGCAATAACAGATAAATAAGAAAGTCTCAAATGCCAAATGCTGTGAAGAAAATGAAACGAAGTAGAAGGTAGAGAGTGACAAGGCCATGGTGGGCAAGAAGCAGCTTCTTGAGTTGAGAAAGGCCTGTCTGAGTAACATGGAGCTGAGACAAGTAATATAGAAGCCAGCCTTACAAAAGCTTGGGGAGAGAGAATTTCAGGCATAGCTAAGGCCATGAAGAGGGCTGAATTTGGCGTGTGTGCAGAACAGAAAGACGGCTAGTGCTACTGAAGTGAAGCCTGGGGACGGAGTCTGAGAGTAGGTGGTGCGAGATGAGGTGGAAAGGCCATCAGATCACAGATCATATTTGACCTTTAGGTCTGGGTAAGGGGTGTGGATTTTGTTCCGTGAGCAATGGGGAGTTATTAGAGGATTTTAAGCAAGGGAGTGGTCTGAACTGATGTCTGCCTTTTAAAAAATCACTCAGGTTGCTATATGGAGGCTGTGCTATAACCCACATGAGACGGCGGGGTCTTGGATAAGGGTAGTGACACTGGAAATGGGGAGAAGTGGTTGGCTGTGGAAAACCTATTGCTATGGCTGTGCAGGAGGCCCAAATGGAGAAGGGGAAGATGAGAGAGAGATTTTGATGTACCTTCTGGCTTTGTCCTTGGTCCTGGACATTTCACCATTTCAAGGTTTTTATGAGTGTCCTGAAAGGAGACAGAGGCATGCTTCTTGGGTGTCCTAGATGGGACCTAGGAGGGGTGACTGCTGTGATAGCTGACAGCATGAAATTCTAAATCTTCAGCCTCTGGTGTGGGACCAACCCCACAGGATTTAATAAGAATAAATATTATGCCTCCATTTTGGTTCAGAAAATCAATTTTATAAATACAGTAGGGATAGTCAAGTTTGAGAGACGTTTACATGAAAAAGCTGGCCACAAACGCAATGTGAGGTAATAGAATAGACCTTGGGCAGCCTTAGTCAGCACTGGCTGCATGGGGTCCACATGCCCATGCGACCTTCCGGTTGAGCTTTGTGCTGGTAAGGACACAGGTGGCCTGCTAAAGCGGGGCATGGAAGGTGACCAGATGATGTGAATTCCAGAAGTTGTTTCATGGGGGGATCAACTGAAGGAACTAGGGATAAAACAAGACTAAGGAAGACAAGACCACAGGAGTTCTGGGGTCTTAAAGATTATCTTTAAATATGTACAGAGCCCTCTTGTGAAAAAGAGACCCTAATTCTGTTAACCCTAGAGGTTGGCACTAAATAAAATTTTTATTCCTACCCTCAACACACATTTAATGAGCATCTGCTCGGTGCCAGTTCCTTTTTTAAAAGTCCCTGAACTTATGGCACTCATGATTCAGAGAGATAGATATATAAATAAATAAGTGAATCTATAATGAAATATTTCAGGTGGCACAGGTATGCATCAAGAACAATGGGGACACAGTGGGAGGAGTGACCACTGTACCTGCGAAGGTTTGAGGGCGGTGTCTCAGTGGAGGTACCACTTCTCCCGAGCCTGGAGGGGGAGCAGCATGGGCGGGGTCATGGGCACAGGACTTGGTGCATATCAGGTGACTAAGCATGGTTGGCATGGCCAGTGGGCAGGTGGGAGGTCCAGAGACTGCCTGTTCTGGGGGGTGAGCAGGATGTCTCCTGCAGTGTGCCCTGGGCAGCCCCTCACGAGCCAACAGAAAGGAAGGAGCTAGAGGTAAGGCTGAGGGACTGAGTGGGACCAGACTGTTGCCTTGACAAGGAAGTAACCTACTCTTTGGACAGAAGAGGGGAGCGATGAAGCTGTGCCTTTGATTTGAGTACATTGTTCTACAACAATAAAATGAGTTTGTGGTAAGAGGGCCTGGAGACAAGGAAACTGGGGAGCAGCAGTTAGAGATGGTTGGTAATGACAGGCTAAGCTAGCGAGAGCGCTTTCGGTTGGGACAGAAAGTTAAACTGAAGTGAGGTGGCCCCTTTGGAGAAGGCTGAAAAACCCTATACCTGTGTGCCCTAGTGGTGGTGGGGCGGGGTGGGGGGGGCATACTTGGGGCAACCAGTTAGCAGCCGAGGGCACACCAATTAGAGGCTGCAGTCCATCTGAGGACGGCACCCACACTGTTCCAGAAGCGCCCTTGCATTAGAGCCACTGTTCTCAGCCTGTCTGCCTGTCGGCATGGAGAGGCTGCTGGCCTCGCCCTTTTCCTGTTGCCTCTCTCAGAGCTCCATCCCAGGAGGGCTTAAGCACAAAGGAGTGATCCCTCGTTTTTTCATAGACCTGGGGCTGTGACCTTCAGCATATGGCTTTATGGCCTCTTCTGAAGCAATCTTGGACCTCCCCCTGACCAGCTACTTCAGCCTGCGCTGGGCTGCCAGCCCTGCCATCTCCACCGCCTCCTGCCCGTTGGGCCCCTTGCCTTGCCTCCTGCCCATCCACCCAGAGGGGCAAGGGACAGGCTGTGTGTCTGAGAGGCTGCAGCATTCAGCCAAGCCTCATTGTGTGGCTCTTTATTCTCTAGCCCTTTTTGAGAGGCTCATTGTTTAGGCCTTCAAGAATCTTTGGATTAGAAATCTGAGGAATTTGAAGCCAGGAAGTGCTGCGAACAACATAATAAATGTGTGTGCCCTTAAAACAACATTAAGTGGCAGCACTAATGACTACAGCCAAGACTTCAAAGCACAAATCCCAGAAGTGATCTCATGTGGAAAGAAACCAGGATCCCTGAATTCTGTGGAAACTCAAAGACAGGAACTAGGTGACACTTCTCTAGCTGATGTTCCATGTGTCCTTGCAGTGAAGTGTTTGGTTTCGCTGTTAAGTGACTTTGCATGGGGAGAGACTTGAGACGAGGCTGGACGAAAGAGCCACTCCAGGACATACTTATTAAGTGGTAACCCGCACACCGCCCAGCATCTGCTGGTTCAGCTGTAAAACCCTGGGTCAGGTTGTGGTGATAAAGTCGATTGCTTCCAAAGCAACCCTGCACCTCTAGGTCTTTGTTTTACTCAGGGCTGCTGTCAGCTGTGGGCTTGCCTTTGATGGGGCACAGCAGTGTTTTCACGTCTAACTAGGTTTTAATGTTTGTGAGAGACCAGAGTTAATTGGATCCCTGTGGTACTGCAGATGCTTTAGAAGCCTCCAGTGTCGGGAGGTAACTGTGTGTGCGCGAGCATGTACACGTATGCCCTCGTGCCTGAGCAAGCACCATGAGATAAGTATCCCAACCCAGGTCTCAGGCTTGAGTTTGTTTTTGTTTTGTTTGTTTGTTATTTTTTAAATCTTTATTGTTGAAAGTATTACATATGCCCCCCTTTTTTTCTCCCATTGACCCCTTATTGTCTGCCCCGGCCCCCCACACCAGGCCTTCACCACCCTATTGTCTGTGTGCATGCGTATGCGTATATGTATATAAGTTCTTTGGTTGATCTCTTCCCACCCACCCCACCTTCCCTCTGAGATTCCACAATCTATGCCATGCTTTTATGTTTCTAAATCTGTTTTATTCGGTAGTTTATTTCGTTCATTAGATTCCATAAATGAGTGAGATTATGTGATACTTGTCTTTCTCTGACCAGCTTATTTCACTTAACATAATACACTCCTGGTCCCTTCATGCAGTCTCAAAGGTAAGAGAGCTTTCTTTTTTCACTGCTGCATAGTATTCCATGGTCTAAATGTACCACAGCTTTTTTATCCACTCATCTACTGATGGTCACTTGGGCTTCAGCCTTGAGTTTTTAATACTTCTTTTTCCAAAGTCAAAAGTCTTGGCATTACCCTTAGATTCTTAGCCTTTTCCCTCTTACACTCTTTTTTGTGTGTGATGTTCTGGGACCAGTTGAAGCTGCTCAGCCATAGTTACCGTGATGGGCGGTGTCTGATCCATCACAGATCTGTTCTGAACTTCCCCTTCTCACTGGATGCTGTGTGCCAACCAAGTCCCACTCCTGGCTTTCCTTTCGTGGGGTTGCAGCAGCAGCAGCAAGGGCCACCCTCACCCCCCCATCTTGGAAGTGCCAGCCTGGGTGGCCATAGGTGCTTCCTGATGCCTAGTCGCCATTCTTTGAATCATGCGGTTCAACCACATAGGCAGGGATCAGTATCTTATTGTTTCTCCACAGGGGAGCAGGTTTACACTCCCACTGAGAAACCTTAGCTGACCTATTCCTGGTAACCTGAACAAGCCTAACTCACATACATATCGCTAGAGCAAGGAGACCCAGAGAGGGAAGGTTAGGACAGGTGTTTTATAAGGAAATAGGGAGGCACAGGAATAGCTAAGTACTTTAGGGCAAGACTGGTGTGCTTTAGGATTTGGGACGCCTGGGAAATAGAGAAGCTAATCTACTCTGGCCTTTCACCTCAGACTCCATCCAAGCCAAAGGACTGTGCTTACTCATTGAGCACTAGTATTGTTAGACTTCTCTTTATGTAGGTGTCATATCTGCCTCAAATACATTGTTGTACACAGAAGTCATCTCTAAGTGATAAAACACTAAACAAATATAAGGTATCACTAGGTCTCTTTAACTAAACATAAGCTCTTTGAAGTCCAGGGTCGCCCAAGATGCTTCTTTGCACTCTCAAAGGTGGTCCCTAATCTCTTTGCTCTTTGCCTGGCCGGTTAAATAACCATTTGCAGCCAAGCTAGAGTTGACCTCCTCTGTCACTCTCTCATAGCACTGTTTTTTCCTTCATCTATACCTGTCACAATTTATAATTATATGTTATCTGGAATTTACCTATTAAGGTATGTCTTTCCCATTAGGCTTTAAGGTCCATGAAAGTAGGAGTCCTGTCTGCTGTGTTCATATCTACATTCCTAGTACCCAGATAATATTTTTGAGGTACTAAAGGAGTGGTTCCCAAGAGGACATTACGGACAGAGAATCTTACTAGTTGGGGACATTCTTGGCTTTTACTTTCAGGTTCTGGATGTTCTTAAGGTACCTAGAACATTCCACCTCTTCCCATTACCACTGAATTTTACTGCTGGTGACTTGATTCATATAAATCTCAGAGCCTCAAGAACACATTACTGGGCCCTAGCTGGCTTGGCTCAGTGGATAGAGCATCAGCCTGCGGACTAAAGGGTTGCGGGTTTGTTTCCGGTCAAGGGCATATGCCTGGGTTGCGGGCTCAATCTCAGTGGGGAGTGTGCAGGAGGCAGCAGATGGATGATTCTCTCTCATCATTGATGTTTCTCTCTCTCTCTCTCTCTCTCTCCCCCTTCCTCTCTGAAATCAATAAAAATATTTTTTTTAAAAAAAGAACACATTACTGGGATAGAGGTAGCAGCTGCCTTAGTTGACTTGTCCTTGTCCCATTTGTCTAGGGTGTTGTAGGAGAAAGAGGGCTGAGTGGCTTTGGGGCTCCAGATTCAGAGGGGGTAATTGAACTTCTGACCAAGCATGTAGGACGAATGCCAGGGCTACCCCGGGGTGCGCCCTCAGAGAAAGCATGCTCTTTCAGACCTTCCTGTCCAAAATGAATATGTACCCTCCTCATAGGGAGCTCTGAAAGACATACAGTCACCACATACAAGCAAGAATTCCAGCAGAAGTTAGTTTCCTTCAACTGACTTTCGGACCCATGTTTATGGATTTACCCTAATTCAGTTGTGGAATTGTAGCATCACCCTTCATCATTACCTTGAAATCATAATTTCACTCTGAATGACCAGGACTTGTAAGCAATTTCAGCACCACCTGCCACACATGCTCTGAAACAAGCTCCACGTTAAGCTGCAAGTTTGTAATGGGTGATTAATGGGTGATATTTGGATAACTCTGGTTAAACATAAAAACCATGAGGGATAAGTTGGTTCTGTGCTTGAAGCAGCTACACTGGTCTTCAGCTCAGTAATGACTCTTTCTCTCCTGCAGATCTTGGTCTTGCACAAGCTTATTCTGTTATGTTTTTACCTTTCTTTCATGGCGCTCCCTTACCCCTGCTTACACTTGTGTGTAATCTATACAAGCCTTTGTGTGGGGCTTTTAATTATATTTTGCCCAACATTGTTTTTGCCCTGAGCATCTGATCCCCCCCCCGCCCCCAGGCAGTGGCACTGGATTTTGACAATCCTTTTCTTATCATTATGAGATGGCCCTCATCCAGAATTATGCTCATGGCCATATCCAAAATTAGGACTATTGCTCAGAAGGCCAGAGGCTTGCCAACTGAGCCAGGCAGACATAAATTTAAGAAGAGGAATGACAACGTAGAAAAGTAGGTTGTGCAGGCCAGGAGAGTCAAACAAATATTGGTACTGAATTATCCATATCTCAGAATGGATTCTGGGAATTCAGAATTGTGCAGGATTCCCAGCCACTCCAAAAGATTGTAGGAAGAAGACCAAATTAGGAATTCCAAAGCAAGATGAAAATTTGGGAAAATTTGGGGAAGATATTAGGGCTGGGTGTAACCAATGTAAATTTTTTAAAAAGAAAGGAAAATAACAGAAACAAAGGGAATTAACAAATGCGTAGATGGAATTGAGCAGGATTAATGTGACAGGAGGCAGGCAAACCTGTGGATGGGTGGGGGGGAAGTGGGTAGGAAGAAAGATCATGATCATGAAATATCTAAATTAAGAATCCCTGTGCAAGAATACCTTCTGTGTTTGAAAGAGTAATTATTTGGCACGGTAGTTTAGTGAGATCAGTTGTTAGAATGTTTTCAAATTATTTGTTGTGATAATCTATAAATTTTCCCCAAAACTCAGGATTGGAACTTCATTCCTGCTGACTTGCCCACATCAGATATGTTTTTATTTTGTTTTAAATAATGAAAAAAATAAGTAAAGGAACTGATCCTCTATAATAAAAACCTAAGTGGCGTCACGCCCTTGTGCAACGACATCACAAGATGGCCACCTCAAGGTGGCTGCCACAAGATAGCTGTCACAAGATGGCTACCACAGATGGCTGGCAGAGAAGGACAGATAGGGGCAAACAGGCCAGCAGGGAAGGGCAGTTGAGGGTGATCAGGTTGGCAGAGGAGGGCAGTTGGGGGCGACCAGGCCTGCAGGGGAGGGCAGTTGGGTGCAACCAAGCCTACAAGGGAGGGCAGTTAGAGGTGACCAGCCTTGCAGGGGAGGGCAGCTGAGGCGACCAGGCTGGCAGGGGAGGGCTGTTGGGGGCGATCAGGCCGGCAGGGGAGCAGTTAGGCATCAATCAGGCCAGCAGGCGAGCCATTAGGGAGTGATCAAGCTGGCAGGCAGAAGTAGTTAGGGGCAGGCAGGCAGGCAGGCAGGCAAGCGGTTAGGAGCCAGTGGTCCTGGATTGTGAGAGGGATGTCTGACTGCCGGTTTACATGGGATAGGGCCTAAACTGGCAGTCAGACATCCCCCGAGAGGTCCCAGATTGGAGAGGGTGCAGGCCAGGCTGAGGGACACACCCTCCCTGCACGAATTTCTTGCACTGGGTCTCTAGTCCCACATAATAAAACCAAATGAAGCAATCCTATATAATAAAACCCTAATATGCAAATATACCAAATGGCAGAACGACTGGTTGTTATGATGTGCACTGACCACTACGGGACAGACACTCAATACAGGAGGAGCATCGCTCAGCCAGAAACCGGGCTCATGGCTTGTGAGCTCATTGGCGTTGGTGGAAGCCTCTCAGGGGATGCCTGACTTCCGGGTTAGGTCCACTCCCCACAGGGTCCTGGACTGCGAGAGGGAGCAGGTCAGGCTGAGGGACCCCTGCCCCCAGTGCACCTGACCTCTAGCCAGATATATTTTTGTTTTGTTTTAAATAGTGAGAGAATAAGTAAAAGAAGCAGTGGGAGAGAAAATAGTGTGGGATGCCAGAAATAACATGTGTGGCCACACACCTGCCTGTGTGTGTACACCTACTATAAATGTATATTTTATATGTCTGTCTTGTCCACTTTACATTTGCTATATATGGGTGTTGCTCTTTTTTAGAGACAGATGAATGTTATATATTCTTCCACTAGAACCTTTACGCATCTGCCACATCTCTTTTGTCCATTATTAAAATCAGGGTTCTTTTGTTAAGTAAATAAACTGAGTGAATTATCAGTGTTACTCTAGTTCTTTCTCCCTTCATCAATGTGATTTTTAAGCATTTTTATTAATACTTTTAAGTGTGGTATATGAATGGCAAAGAGTCCTTTTGGTTATTGTTGTTAAATATGTTTTTCTTTATTTCAAAGAATGTAAGGAAGAGGGAGAGATAGAAACATCAGTGATGAGAGAGAATCATTGATTGGCTCCCCCCCCCTCAGAGAATTAAGCCTGAAACCAGGCCCGGGGATCAAACCATGACCTCCTGGTTCATGGGTCAACACTCAACCACTGAGCCACACCGGCTGGGCTAAGTGCTGGTTGTTTATTTTTTAAAGACAAATCTTTTATGTCAGAGTCAAATGTATCCAGTTCATGATAAGTGCTTAAGCTAGTCTCTTCCCTTCTCTGGGCTTCATTTTACCTGCAGAGCTGTGAATAATTATTCCAGCTCCGCCCTGACTGCAGGGATATTTGGAAAGTAAATGAGATCATATTTCTGACAGCAATGCCTGATCTTCAGAGACAACCTGCAGTATTATTATCCAGTCGTTATTGTTCTCTAACGAATTGCACCCCATGTAATGCAATGCTTGTGGCCCCCACGGCTGAGCGAGACTTTCAGTGGCTCATCTGGGCTGTACTCAGAGTTCACTGTGCCATCCCGTGGGCAGGAATTTAGTGGATGTCTGAGACTGAAGTGAAGATGTGGCATTGGCTTTCTAGGGGGGTCTTTGGTCAGGAGGTGGCTAAGTCATTACAGGAAGGCAGGTGCTGATTTACCTGTTTGCCAGTTGATTTTCTTTGGGGAGGCAGTGTTTCAATTTACTGCATCCCTTGGAGGTTTGACATATCAATTAGATGTTATCGACAGTAATCGAGGGGCAGTTGCTGTAAATGTGAAGTTTTTACTGGTAGACCATGAAATGACACCCCAAGGGACTGTAATGGAGTGGCGTGATGGATATCATGTTTCCTGCACTGGGGCAGAGGGCTGATTAATAGGGGAGGATGACTCTATCTCCTGCACTAAAACAGTATTTATTCATTTGCTGTCAATCAAGCCTTCTGTTCTAATTGGCTGAAAGGTTAAATCATCAATATCTGCTCATAAACCAAGTTAAGGTAGGAAGAGAAGCAGCATTAAATCATAATCAGTAGGCTGTTTATTTACTGCATTGTTGCATCTGTGTGACCTTGGAGAGCCTTTGTCTGCCCTCTGGTTCCAGTAGCAGCCCTGAGCCGAGGACTCAGAGGCTTGGGTGGAGGTTGCTGGAAAGGAGAGATGGTGGCTGTGCCTGGTGGTGGTGTGGCTGGGATCTAAAGAGGATGATGCTCAGTGTGACGGTGCCTCCACATAATGCAATCAGACCACGGCTACGCTTCCTGCTGTATTTTTAATGTACGGCTCTTGTGTTGCTTGACATCTGTAAAAGGAAGAATTATTTTTGAAAAAGACAAATACATTTCCACACTAACGATTTTATAAAGGTGTCGGTGAATAAGTATAGGCATCGCTAAGTCACATTTTAAAGGCAGGCTTCTCGTTGTGATACATCTGCATGGCCAAGTCTCATTTCTGAAATGAATCACACACTGTAAGCCTTTGAGAGAGTTGAGTAAAAGAT
Source organism: Murina feae (assembly GCA_004026665.1). Classification (NCBI taxonomy): domain Eukaryota; kingdom Metazoa; phylum Chordata; class Mammalia; order Chiroptera; family Vespertilionidae; genus Murina; species Murina feae. The sequence continues at coordinate 14,142 of PVJC01014623.1, forward strand.
CCCTGTTGGCCAGTCCAAGTGTATATCGTCCCACCATGCAGAAAGGATAGCTTCAGATCCATCCCGGGGAGAACACTGGCGGGTTGTTCCCCTTTCCACAAGCAGTTTCAAGCCTAAGCTCCTTTGGGGTTAAGGAGCTTTCTTTCTGCCACAGTAGCTTGTTCAAAGAAAGCCAGGAGGGAACTCCCGTCAAAGGGTCTTTCCACTACTCAGCTCTGCTGCGAGAGCATAGCTGGCTCCTCAGGGGCTGGCCAAGGTCAGCATCCCCGAAGCACATCTCTGAAGAGGACAGGGCCACCCTGATGGCACACTCACCCTCTGGGACACATTACTCACCTCGCGCACCATTCCAGCCGGGCTTCTTGCTCACCTGCTCCTGCAAGCCACTGCCCCCAGCCCAGAGGGACAGCCACTCAGGTGTGCAGGGCTGCTTCAGTGTCTTGGTGTTTAACAAATTCACTTCCATGGTGGTTTATTTCAGTATTGTAAGCACAGACAGCCATGTCAGCTCTTGAATCTTACTATATTACCATGTTAAAACATTAGTGTTAAATACCATCGCTATACCATATTAAAAATATGGCAAAAATGGCCACCATTATTCGCTTTCCTATCTTTGGTGCTGCTGAGTTAATTTTACCATAGGAACACTCACCCTCCCAAGAGGACCTGGCCTTATCTTTCCTGGTGAGTGACAGAACTTTAGGGGCATGTTGTCCCACGGTCAGATCACACGTGAGATGCGTGACAAGCTCCCAGATTGCATGGCAGAATGGGAGCAGTTTCAAAGCAGAGCATTTATCAGAAAGATGAAAGTCAAGAAGCTGGGTTCAGGTGCTAATTTGTGAGGAGAGCATGTCTGGTCCGCAGAAGAGGAAGTGATGGATCAGTGTCCTCGTCCTCCTCCTGCAGGAGCAGACAGCAGCGCTCGTGTGTGTTGCTTCTCACTCGACCTGCACCAAGAGCTAGTCAGTCATCACATCTGTCAGTGTCCCAGACTCGTGCAGGCCTCGTGGACACTGCAGAACTGTGCAGGAGAGGGGTCTATCCAGAAAGTCAACACAAGGATTACTTCTCCCATCGGGTAAAATGTCATTTGTAACTAGAAATTAAGTTTCCTATAGAGAGAAATTAATATCATTTAACTAGTCATTACATTTTTGTGTCTGAGAAATATACAGTCTGTTGATCATTGGGATTTGAGGATAAAGAAAAGTAAGATGACAGTGTTTCCTTTGTCCTTGGGAGCTTCTGTCGGTGCCCCCACACTCAGCCTGAAGGAACCCAGGCAGCTGGCGGTGGACATTCCAGATCCATGAAGTTAGGATCTGGACATGGGTCTTGCCTACTGTTGTGTGAGAAAATATTTCAGAAGTTCTTCTCAGTAGGAGGGTAAAGGTTAGGGTAAGCAGTCCTTCGGGAAGTCTGACAGGTCCAGGGGGCAGCAGGGACCCAGCTGGGAACCTGGGAGTCAGAAACAGACTGTAGCCCCAGGGAGGCTGGAAGGGTTATGGCAGGACCTTAGGGTGCCAAGGGGGTTGGGGAGAACAGGGGTCATGCCAGATTCGTCCCGTAGCCTGGTTTTGTCTGACCTCTAAGCTTAGAATGGTTTTCATGTTTCTAAAGTGTAAAAAATAAAGAAGTATATGTGATGGGGGGGAGGGGTGTATGGCCTAAAATATTTACTATCTGGCCCTTTACAGTAACATTTGCTGACCGTGGGGATAGGCATAGACTTGAATTAGAATAATTGCTGTAACTAGGGGGTCTGACATGCTTGTTGAGTTGCCAGGAATGAGGTGAGAGTCACTTCCGAAGACCCGCACACAAGAGCAGGATCCTCAGGTCCCACCCGAGACCTATGGCATCAGAAGCTCTAAGTTCCATCTCAGGGACCAACCCCACCCTCCACCCTACCCACCCCCTACCCCGTCTGTGTGTAGCACACCCTGCAGCGCATGAGAATGCACATCAGAACCCCAGTGCTGGCACAGCTACTTCCCACCCGTGGGCAGTTGCTATCTTCACTGACTGCAGGTGTAAGTGACAGCTGCAGCACAGGTCACTGTGGAGGGCTTCTGTTATGAGGACCATTGGGAATTTACTTCCGGGCAAATTCTTCAGATGCTGTCAATACTGAGCTGCTGAGCAAACTTGGGGGGAGGGGCATAACAGAGTAGAGGAATGGGGGGCATACACCTGCTGCCACACAGGGACCCAACAACTAAGATCCTCAGAGGGAGCCTGTGCTTCCCGATTGCTGCATTTCTGTAGCATGCACTCTGCTGCGTCCTACTCGCTCACTACAAAAAGGGTCCTGGCCACGGACTCTCAGAAGTGTTCAGAGCCTGCACCAGTGTGCTGGTGCCCAAAGCCCAACAGTGTGGCTCCCTTTCATGCTGTTTTGTCATATCCAGAAGTGACTCCAAAAGGAGTGTCATCTTTAGGTCCGAGCAGTGATCCTGCTCAAGGCATGAAGGCAGAAATATATGCTCTGCAAAGCTCCAAACGGGAACTGAGGGGCAGTGTTTAGGCAAGAGCATGTTATTAGGGGCAGTAGTGTAAGGAGTGTTTTGGGTTGTTAATCTCTGGTTTAAAGGCTCCTCAGTACAGAATTTCAGATATGGAGTTCTGCTGACTTGATGGAGGGAAGATAAACAGCTGAATGACAAAAAGCTGAAGTTTCATCCATTACTACATCTCAAACCCACAGCCCTTTGGGACTGCCCAGCAGGACACTGGCATGATTGTTACGGGGCAGAGCCACCACAAAGCAGGGAGCTGAGCAACTTATTCAGCAACTGGAGGAAAATCTACTTTGTACTTTCACACACTTGGTTGAATTTTTCAAAAATACTGACTCAACAACTTGCTGGTTATGATTGCCAACAGCTCTGTTTGACAGTCTGACAGAAAGCCAATGGGCATTGGCGACGTCACCAGCAGTAACAGGGCCTCTGTCAGCAGCTGTGAGGGATGAGTGAGCCTCTGGACCAGAAGAGTGAGTCCTGTCCCCCAGGGCTGCCCACTGAGCCTTGGTAAGCTGTTTGTCTAGCGAGCCCGGGGCAGGCGTGAAGCCTGTACATCTCCATCATTCTGAGGGTTTTTTATGTTCTGATCTACAGGAACACAAATAATATTCTTTCTAAGCTGCTCCAAAATACCAGTGATAGAAAATATCATGGAAAAGGTGAATTACCAGACAGTTAAGTCCTCATGACCAAGAACTCATTCATAAAATGATGACAAATTTATTGCACACATTCACTTCTGGCTTTCTGAGATTAATAGCTTATCTATCTGATTTTAAAGGCTGACAATGGAATCAAAAAGAGTTACTACCAATGGACACAGGCAGTAGAGGGGTGAAGGCCTGTGCTGGAGGTGAAAGCAGCTGGGAAGAGGTCAGTGGGGGGGAAAGAGACATGCAATACTTTCAACAACAAAGAATTTAATTTAAAAAAAAAGAGAGAGAGTTACTGGTCAGGTTTCCTATCCATATCCTTTGCCCAGCAACCTTCCTCCCCAAGAGGTAATACAGAGAAATAAGCAGATTTGGCTTTAGCAAGTCTCGAAGTCTCTTCTTTTTCCCTTTAAATATATTTTTATTGATTTCAGAGAGGAAGGAAGAGGGAGAGAGAGAGAGAGAAACATCAATGATGGGAGAGAATCATTGATCAGCTGCCTCCTGCAAGCCCCCTACTGGGGATCGAGCCCATAGCCTGGGCATGTGCCCTTGACCAGAATTGAACCTAAGACCTTTCAGTTCATAGGCCAGCGTTTTATCCACTGAGCCAGCCCTTATTGCAGGAGATTTTATGTGCCAAGGATAACTGTTAACCTTGCTGAATGCAATTTGACTTGCTGAATGCAATTTGACTGTCAGCCTTCAACTCTTCAGACCCTCAGGCAGGGCCTGGGCTGTGAATAACTATGGCATGTTGAAGCCATAGTTTACTACTTTACTACTTCATACTAAACAAGCCCTTGTGTGGTGCCTTAGCTTTGGGAGCATGAACAAAGGTCAAAGCAGGTGTTAAGAAATACAAGGCTCAAACCTTGGGCATGGGGCACACACACAACTCATGGGCACACTCATGGCCTTGGTTCAGGAAATGCGGGCAGGGAATCTCTGACGCTGCTGATCTGGGGAGAATAGGATTCCTCAGAGTGAGGTGCTACCTGTGCAACTTCTTTCTCCCTGATTTTCTCCCTGTGGCTAAGTCAAATAATCTGATGACAGCCTGGCCTGCCATGCCCCCAGCCTCTCTCCTTTCCCAGGCACAGCTCCTGTCTTGGCATCTGGTTATGTCATAAATTATCTAAGTCATTCAACTTAATTCATGTGCTAATTAACACATGCTGCATTGTCAACTGACCTGTCCCATTGTCCACCAGGCTTTGTGAGTTCACAGGGAACCCAGGCTGCGTCTGGATGCCTACATGAGGACACCGTGAGGCAGCCTGGCCCAAGGCTTGGAGATGGGCAGAGCAGGGTCGCAGGTCAAGTTCCCTCTTGCCTGAGTCTAGGCCTATGCACAGCGAGGACTGGACGTGGGGAATGGGGCGGGGGTAGGGAGGAGCAGAAGGTGACTTGGATCCAGCTTGAGGGGAATCAGGGGCTTACAACAGAACATAGTCTTCAGAGGTCTAGGCCAACCAATAGAGGAGCCAGAAAGTCACCACACCAAGGCGAGGGGTGGCAATTTTTTAATTATTAAGAAAGTGTTTGAAAAGAGAAAGAAATGATTTTTTAAAAGTCAACTTTCTGACAGAAAGGTCCCAGAAGAAAGGTTGTTACCCTCACAGCACTGCCTTACATCAGCTGGCAGACCATTCACTGTCTTGCTTTGATTGTGTTGAATGTGGCAGTTTATGCAAATTCTGGAAAAGGCCTTTATGGGGCTGTCAGAACACTTGTCACCTTTCTATTACAGAATTCACTTTCGGAGGTTCCTGCGCACTGAATGGCTCCAGGCTAATCTCGAGGGCCCGGTGCTAAGAGCCAAACTTTTCATCATAGAGAAACATTCTTTTTGTACTCTGGAGATTTTTAAAGCTCTCTCTAGTGCCCCCAGTTTCTTATCCGTTCAGCTGCAAATATCAGGCCCTTAATGGCTGGAGAGAGAGAGTCTATATTTAAGTTTGTACTGAATCTATCCCGGTGTTGGGTACTGAATGGCTTTGGCATGTCATCAGGTTTGGAATACTTGTGGAGGCTTAGTGTGATTTTTAGGTATGAAATTGCTCAGGTTTGATTCGAAGGCTGCCTGCCTGCTCTTCCCGAGGCAGCTGCTTGCCAGGCCGTGCACTGTAGTGGCTCTGTGGTCACGGCCAGGTGTTGTTCTGCACAGCCTTTGGCATGAACTTCTATAAAAGCAGTCCTTTTTTTAAACTTGAAATTCAGGGGGCATTTAGTCCTCATTGTGTTCTAAATGCATTCGGTATTTAAAACACTAGGAAATGAAATTGCCAGATTCTTAACATTTGAAAATTGGCTCCTGCCATGCCTAGTCCTCATATTTCCAGTGTGCATTTCAGAGAGAGTGTGCTTCAGGGAGACATGGCATCAGGCAGTCATGCAGAGCCGAGGAGGAGGTGGCGCTCCCTTAGTGACAACAGCATCTTCCGAGTCCGTGTGGGTCCTCACTGGCTGAAAGGAGCCACTCACGTCCTTAAATCAATCACTCTGTTGGGCGTGGAGCTTGCCGGGGACAGGGAATCCTCAGGAACAACAGACCAAATCTGCCCTTTCCACCAGCCTCTATCACTGTCTGCTGCCACAAAGTGGGCCAGGCTGCTGTTTCTTCCATTCATGCAGTAGTTCTTAACTTTCAGGCAAGCGGAGAATTCCACTGAGGGACCAGAACATCCTAATGAATAACACTGAGCAAATTGAGGTGTTCAGAGGGCTCAGGGCTATGGGGGAGGAGAGGTGAGTCTTCTTTCACCTGTTCTAGTCCCCTCACCCGCACCACAGCCCTGGCCTACTGTAGCCCAAGCTGTACCTACAGGAACATCATAGCCTGTGACACCGCAGCCAGGCAGGGATGGACTCACCCAGCTATCATCGGAGGGAGGTGAACAGCAAACCCAGAACCTGTGCCATGGATGGGGAGCACTGGCTCTGAAAGAGAGCTCTCCCACTCTCCTCACCTGCAAGGGAGGGCCGCACCCATACCCCGCAATGTCACCCAGGACAGGCCTCCACCACCCTTCCTGGTCACCAGGTTAAGTGGTTTTGAATTTCTCTTCTGAGCCAAGAGTTACTACTCACTTACTGCCAGAATCAGCAGGTTGCTAGTTTCCCTCCTGCACATCAGCTAGCAGTGGGTCAGGTCACATCAGAAGGGTCACTTGTGGACTCAGCGTAGTGATGGCCATTGTTGTCTAGACAACTGTTTGGCTCCTGAATTCTTTTCGAATGTTCATTTCCAGAGAGAGCCATGAATTTTGGCCTCCCAAACAAGTGGCAGCAAGAGTCCATTTATTTATGTATTTATTTAGCCTCACTCGATGATATTTTTCCCCCATTGATCTATAGACAGCGTGGAAGGGAAGGAGGAGGAGGAGGAGGGGGAGGAGAGAGAAAAATAGTAACATGAGAGAGACACATCAATTAGTTGCCTCCCACTCGCACCCCGACCAGGTTGAAGATCAGACCTGCAACCAAGGAATATACCCTTGACCTGGAGTCAAACCCAAGACCCTTTGGTCTTCAGGCTGACCACTGAGCAAAATTGGCCAGGGTGAACTACACAGACACCCCTGCCTGCCCCTTAGCCCTGCAGGGACTACTTTGGTATTTATTTTCAGAGCGTCAAAAGGGTACTTGGCTCTGATGTGGATGGAGAGCCATATGAGCAGTGAATTTTGTCTGAAAAGACAAGTAACTGATCTTAAGCAAATAGATATCCCTTCAGTATCAGACAAAGTTAAGCCAAAGTGAATATTTGTACAAAATCCATATTCATTGGAGCCTTTGGGAATTCCAAGGAAATGGACAGGACCTGGATAATTTGGGGTGAAGACCTCCTATCTCCATCCATACTGTATCTTGTGAATTTGTTGAAGCTCTTTCTTCCTCCAGATTTCTAAAATTCGGGCAAGTTTGCCTTTGATAGTAGCTATTTTGGAACCCATTTTTTGTTCACTTTTTTTGTTCAGAAATCTTCCTAGAGGTGGGACCTTGCAACATAAAATCTTTGTAACAAAAAAGCTCTGCTGTGTTGGCCAGCTTCGCCAGAGAAGCCAATGGGCAGGCTCCTGAGAAAAGAACCTTTTGCCCTGAGTGGGAACGAGATGGGAGCTGAGGACCTCGGGTGGCCTGTGACCTCACTGGTGTTGGGAGGTGTGCAGGGACTCCTGACCCAGGAGCAGTGGGCTGAAGTCGCTCCCTCTGGGAAGGGTTCCAGGTCTCTCGGGCCTGATGGTCTCTGGGAGGAGGCTAATGACAGGCAAAGCTGAAGGTCATGAATGATAAGATCCAGGTGTGACAGAAACCCTATTAGAAAGAGCTTCTCTTCAGAAGACTAACCGACATTTAGAACTGTTTCAACAGCTTGTTTGCAAGGGAACCATTAAACCTGGTAAGAAATGCCAGACCGTGAGGGTGCATTATAGATGCTGTTTGATTGCGTAGGCCGCCCCTGTTTCTACACGACACAGAGCTCAGTCCCGGTGCTGGGAAGCGTGCGGGTGTGGGGTACACACACACCCAAACACACCAGCTCCCACCCCCCCCCCCTGGTTGTGTACAAACATGAATACAGAGACAGGAAGAAAGAGGAATTTCCTTTTTGTCTGCATAACACAAAAAACCACTGGATTTGTAGCACAGCTGCTGCTGCAAAAGAGAGAAGCACTTGGCCCAGAGTCTGTTTATGTGTTTGCACCGAGAAAGCGATCTTCGTTGCAAGGAGCTCTAAGTGAGACAGACTCAGAGAGTAAGAGAGAGATAATTATCTAAATTATGTTCGTGCTATTATTGAAGACGAATATAGTTAAAATGTAATTAAATATGACAGGCTAGCAGGATGTAAGCCAAGCTGTGGAATGCTAATCATCAATTACTGCACCCCTTAGGGGCACTGAGGAAGGCTGGAGCTTGGGGATGGGGGCTGAGCGAGATGTGGAGTATGAAAACAGCCCCCTCTTTTCATGAACCGCCCCCCCCCCCCCCCACTGAAACACTCCCAGTGTCCCCAGGACACAGACCTTCCTGTAGCTGCTGCAGGGTTAGAAACTCCACTCACAAGGAGCTGGCCAGGGTCAGGGCCTTATCTTTGAGAGGAAACTCTAAAAAGGAAAATTATGCTATGAACAGGGAAAGCAAAACCCAAGACCGGCTCACGTGAGAGAGCAGGGGAGGCCCAGAAATCCCAGGCGCACTGTAATTGGGACAGAAAATGACATGTCTGTTTCAGGAGGCTGCTGCCCACCCTCTATCAGTGCAGGAGGAAGGGCGCGCCCTGGGCTGTGCATTGAAGTCACCTGAGGAGCTCAGGCAGGGCCCGCCCCAGAGGCTCTGAGTTTTAATTGGTCTGAGGTGCGACCTGGAGTTGGAATTTAGAAGCTCCACTGGAGCAACTGAAGACTATCAGCGCTTCTCCTTCCAAGAGCCTCCTGGTCCTGGTCTTGAGGCTAAGACGAGAACAGCATAGAAGATAGGTTTGTGGGGGTTCTGACTGAAACATAATTTGTGTATCAGTTCTGATGCTGGACCCCCAGAGAATTTAGAGGTGGTGGGAGTCCTGTACAAGAAATAGAAGTTTAATTCATTCCATTTCACCACCACCTGAGCTCTGTCTAAGGCTGGGAAAGAAAGCTGGCCACCTGCTTGGCCAGATGGGTGATGCAAGCCAGCACAGCAGACCAGGGTGGGCCACAGGTGGTGGAGACCACCGGAAACTCAGGCCTGGCCTGTCCCCCTCACCTCGGCTCCAAGAGGGCCCAGAGATGCCAGCTCTTCTCATTTTCAAGAGAAACCAAAAATTTGTATTTTTATTTGTCATCTCCCATCTTTTAAGTGGCAGCTAACTCCAATTTTAAAAATTACTCAGCAAACCTGCAAAATATATTTGTAAGCCTCCCATGTGTGACCTTTGCTCTCAGGAAGCATTTGGCTGATCAGCATGTGACTAAGTGATCATAATCCTGGTGGCTTCTAACAAGCTGTTTTCCTGCCACCTTGGGTCTGCAGTCAGGTTAGGCAGACTTGGCCCCAGTGTCCCTGAGCCTGGCACATGCAGGGCTCTAAACAAATGGATATGGAATGGATGGACGGACAGCGTGAATTAGCGGGTCCAAATTCCCTGTGAATCAGGCCAGTAAGGCAGCTGTAGCATCTACTGCATAGACCCTCCCTCTGGAGCAAAGGAGGGGGACCCCAGGACCGTCCAGGCGGCTGGGAGCTACCAGGGAGAGGCCCCCAAAGCCCAGTTTGAGGGCGACAGCTGGAGAACCCCCCTCACCCAGTGCTGGAAGATGCGCTCTCCTCACAGGCCCAATCCAGGGCGCATCTTAAGGAATAACGAAAGAGATGGCTGTGGCCCTCGGCCATTGCAAGGGCGAGGAAGACAGTAAGAACAGCTTGCTCGGAGGGACGGCAGGCAGCTGAGGGTCAGCTCTCGAGGGTGAGGCATGCTCATAAAGGACTGTCAGCCGGCTTCACCCAGTCGAACTCTCGAGGCCTTGGACATGGCAAGTCCCAGAGCCACAGGGCTCAGGTGATGGGGGACAGCCTTTAGTTTCCTCCTACTTCGGGAATCTTCCTGCAAGGTTCATGTTTGCCTTCCAGCCCTGTTCCCGAAGGGCATGAACACATCTGTTCTCCACATACCCTTTCTGTTCCTCCTCACCACCGGCTTTGCTCCCTTTCTTCACTCTGCTTTTCTTTATTTAACTTTGGAATTCTTTCATTTTTATCAAAGTTACACATGTACATAGTTGTAAAAACCAAGTAGAACCACAGGCTTATAACAAAGAACAGCAGTCCCTTGCTTTACCCTTCCCACCCCAGGTTCCTCTCCCACAGGCAACTTCTGTCCTTTTTTCCTTAAAAAAAAAAAAAAAAAGTTAATATTTTGAAAATATTGTATATTCAAAGAAATTACATTTATTATGGTTTAAAAGTTAAAAACTATAGGGACAGTGAAATGCCTTCCTCCAGATAGGATGGTTTGTGCATAAACAGATGTGCCTTTTCCCTGTTTTTCTATACCATGGAGATCTCTAGAGTCGTGCCCCCACCCGTGGCTGACTCTCCTCTTACTCTCCCCCCACTTCCATCCAGTATCCAGCTGCTAGTCTTTCTTTTTTTCTTTCCTGCCAGTCTTTCCTACTAGGGAGAGAGATATACCAACATTTTCTTAGCCAGCGCGCAGGGATGGGCATTTAGCTCACTTCTATTCTCTTGTCCACACCATGCCACTGGGCTGTCCTACGCTGCTGTCCCGGTGGGGCCAGCGTAGAGCAGATGGTAAGCAGCGGTGGAGGAGGGGTTGCGCCAGGCCTGTGGACATTTCAGATGCTGCTGGTTGTGGGTGTGTCAGTTTACACTTCTTCCTGGTGTGAGCGTGCCCTGGACTCTACTTGTCCAGCCTAGCATACGATCAGACTCAGATTTGGGGGCAGACACATTCTTTTCAGACCTGTCTTTTGGTCTATACCTTCATGTTTCTAAACAACATGCTTATTCTGTTTCTTAATTCTGTTATCAAAATTATCTGTTGTCTTCCTGCTTTGGAAGTGGTTTAGGCCTTCTTGCCCCTCCCCCCATCTCCTCTCCCCACCTCCCTCTCCAGTTACTGCTTTTCTTTGTATATCATTTGTGGTCACCACTAGCATGACTATAACTGTTGTTCACAACTGTCCATGTAACATGTTATGATCACCTCTTTTCATTCGTCTGTTTTCCCTGGAGTTAAAAATTACTTTGTATTTTACACATTTCATTAATTTTCTATGTACTTACCACTAACCCTTCCCCCTAACCTTTGTCAGAGGGATACAAATTCCCTCAACCTGCTCTAATGTCTCTGGTAAGTCAGTGTGGTTTTTCTCCTGAGAAGGTCCCCTGGGAGCCCCCACCTTCCCTCTCCCTCTGGTTGCCCCCACCATCTGGGCATTCCCAGGCCTCTGGTCCTCCTTCCTGGATCTCACAACTTTCTTTGCCTTCCTTTAACGTTTTGTTTGGTGGAGTTCATTTTCCATTAGACTCTTGTGAATGCACTGGAAGTGAATTTGTGGGATTGATGCCTAAATGAAAGTTTCTTTGTTCTATCCTAATACTTGATGATAGTGTGGCTGGAAACAGTCCTCTGGCTGGGAACTAAGTTCTCCATTAGCATTTGGACCGAAGGACTCCCTTATCCTCCAGCTCCCATGTTGCTGTTCAAACAGCTTATTGGCCTGGCCCCTACCTCTTCCTGTTGCTCTACTTCCCTCCAGAGCTTTTATCCTCTGGTGTCTTGGAAACATGCTGGGGCTGTTGTTTTCTCATGGACGTGGTGTCCTCTTTACCTTGGACACTCATGTCCTCAGGTCTGGGAAGGTGTCTCCTGCTACTTGGGCGATTTCTAGCTCACTTCTTCACTCTCTCTGGAACAGCTCACTGGGTAGTGGACCTCTTAGTTTGATTCTCTCCTTCTCTTACCCTTTTTTCTCTCTTTCTCTTATCCTTTCTATTTCGGTCATTTTATTTGACATTCTGAAAAATTTCCTCAACTTTAAGTTTCTATTTTGTTGAATTATGTACTTCAATTCAGTTTAATTTATGAGCATTTCCTTGTTCTCCAAATATTCCTCTTCACATTGTTTTATTCTATTTCAAACATGTAATAATACTTTCTCTTAGCTTTCTAGAGGGATTATAGGGTTTTTTCTGAAGTATTATTCTGCTTGCTGAATTATATCTATATCCTCTGAGTTATTTTTCTTTATGTTTGCTTTTGGTCTCTATCTTTCATGTTAGAGTCTTTGATCCTTGGCTGGCTGTTTACTTGTAAAAGTTAGACACTGAGAAAGCTGTCGGGGAGCATCTGCATGTGGCTGTCTGGTGGGCCTCACTAGAGGCCAGCAGAGGAGATTGGGTGTTCCCTGGAGACCCTGCCCACGCACTCAGACCCAGCTCAGGAGCCCTCTCCCGGTTCGGTGTGGCCTTTCCTCCTTTCGTGTTGGTCTTAGCCATTTGTTCCTGTGCCAGAGGGAACTTCCTCAGTACATTCCCCAAAGCAATGCTCCCTGCTCCGTCTGCTTACCTGCTTGTTTCCCCATGACCCTTCTTTACTCAGATCAAATTGTATGTCTCTCTGCCACTAGAATGGAAGCTTCTTGAGGGCAGAGTCTAAAACGAGGCACTTGATAAATATTTACGGGGAGACACATGGGGGGACAGAGAGAAGGAAAATAGATCAGAGGCCTTTCCTCTTGAGCTGGTCAGTGTCCTGCCTGGGGGTCACTTCCATGTGACCCCTTCCTCTTAGCCCTTGCAGAACCCCACCTTCTATGCCCAATGCCCCCAGGGTCCAGACACTCTTATGTTCAAGGACTCCAGAGTGCAATCCCTGTCTCCTGCCAAGATGGAAGGGGGCCCGTCCCCACTGTTTAGGGAGGAGGACAGGAGCGTTGGGGGGGGGGGCTCCACCTGCTCCTTTACCTGCTTTCAGCTAGTGCTCTTGATTCAGCCCCTACCCACCCTCACCATCAGGTGGTGACTCAAGCACATGAGCCTTTTTAGGCTTCTGCAGGGTGAGGCCATCTGCTTCCTACGTGTCTTTGCTCTGAGGTGTTGATGCAGAGATGGTAACATCTCTTTAATCTTTCTGTGTGTTTGTGTGTGTGTGTGTGTGCGCGAGGGGGGGGGAAGAGGGAGAGAGGGATAATACACATATTAGATATGAAACCTTTATTAAATTTCTGAGCTGTGTTCTTAGTGGAGGAAGCAAAGATTAACCCAGGGGATTAGTTTGCCGTGTCTCACTCTGTCTGGCCCTGGCCAAGTGCTTTCTTGTCCCCGTCCCCACTGCTCAGCAGGTCTCTTACAGAAAGTTCTGACATTCACACTCTCGCCACAGTGTAGACAGCGGAGTTGTGTGTTTGCAGAGCAGAAAGACCAGGCACCCTGGGCTTGGGACCCTCGGGTCCCGGGGAAGGCGGGAGGGGCATAGGCTGGAAAGCCCTTCTCCTCAGTCCTTCCTCCTGTGGCCCTCAGGGGCCTGCACCCAGAGTCCTGGCACAAACCTGCACTGACAGATGGTGACAGTCCTCCCCCCACTTCATCCCCCACTCCCCAGGCGATAGCTCCACCTTTCTCCCTGGTTTTTATATTTGCGCTTTAGTTAATTCCACCTCTGGCAAATTCTCACATAAATGCAGATGTAGTTTAATCCCTTTCTTCTTCCTCTTTCTTTTTATTTATTTAAAGAACTGTTTAAAATACAGAAGAGATTAAAAAGTAATATAACATTCTCTCATATACTTTATCCCCAGAATTGACTAGTTAATATTTTTCATATATACTCAAGTCTTTTTTTTTAATCAAAGAAATAAAATCTTCCAGTTAATGTTGAAGTCTCCTTTGTTCCCCCAAAGCAATCCCATTCCTACCCTCTCCTCAGAGACAGCCACTGCCATGATTCAGCATATGTCCTTCCAGAATATTTAGAACATGTTTTACAAGCATATGTTTTAATGAGTAACCTCTGTGCAGTTTTGTGCGTGGTCCCGCACGCTGGATAGTGTCCTCTAACTTGCGTGTGGTAAGCCTGTGCTTTAGATCTTTCGGATCCCTCCACAGTGATCTGTGTGGAGGGAAGGAGCCCCCGCCGAGCCTCCTGCCTTCTCCAGGTCTCCAGTGGGTGAGTATAAAGATTTAAGGGGAGCAGCCCCATGCCAGGCACTCGGTTTCCTCATTGAATTCTCACAATGGTTAGTGCCATTACCCCATTTTCACACAGGAAACGGAGGCTTTGAGGCTTTCATTTGCCTGAGGTCAGCTTGTAATCCCTGGGTGTGTGATGTCCGGTCCCGGAGTCATACCAGCACATACACAAGGTGTTCGTCATGTTCTGGGACTGGTGATGGTCAAGTTGCTGGCTCTGAGCACACGCTGGTAGCCATTGTGTAGCTCGGCTTCTGTGGTCAGCGGTCCCTATGGCTCTCGGATGCTGACAGGGAACACCCGCCTCACTGTCTGCCTCTGCAGTGGGACTCAGTTGGCTGCCCACCTGTGGAGCAGACTGTGAGAACCACATGAAGTCGATCACGAGCGAAAGCACTTGGGAAACTTCACAGTGATCTGCAGGGAGGAGGCTCCTTTGGGAGGACAGGCCAAAGCCCCAGGACCTTATCAGCAGCTGCCCATCATCCTCCAGCCACACCCCCACAATTTTACACCGGTTCCAGTGTTTAATCCTCATTCCGCAGGCAGCAGCCCTAGAGAGATTGTTTTAAATCTCTTGTTTTCCTGGCTTGTTTAATTACTACTATGGCAACAACATCTTTTTTTATTAGCTTCATATATTTCAGCCTCATTGTAGGTTAAATTAAGTTTTATGTGTGGGCCTAGGAAGCCAGTCAAGATTTATAGCTTTATTTCTCTGGAAAAAAATGCTTCTAAGCATCAACCAACTAATTACAAGGGAAGTTTTGGAACACCACCAGTTTGTGAGTTGGGACTATACTGTTTGCATTGTTTTCTAATTAGTTCACAGAGGGCTAGCTGATCTCCCCACAGAGATGATAAACTTCCCAGGGGCAGCGCTACATGTTGTGTGGATGCCCCACAATACCAGCAAGTGCCAGGCTCACAGTGTATTCAACAAACACTTGTTCATTCCTCCAAAGCCCAGCTACCTCTCTGTCTCCAGACATGGGTGCTGATGGGGTGCGTGGGTCCCCTGGGAACCTCTGCAGTAGCCATTGAATCATACACTATCCCCCTTGGTGACTTGCAGATGAGGCCAGGGAGGCACTGTGTCCTGTCCGGGGTCATTGGGCTGCGTGGTAATTACAAGAGTAATAACCATGTCAGCTATTGTTTCTAGCACTTAGTACACACCAGCACTGTTCTAGATCTTTTACATTTGTTAGTTTATTAAATATTCACCAAAATTTTTTGATAGTTATTACTAGTGGCCCTGTACACAAATTCATGCACATTGAAAGTAAATTAATTAGAAGAAATAATTTTAATATCGTTATTTGCCCTTTCTTTATAATAGTAGTGTCAACCAAATTCACGATCGACAATTACAGATCGAAACACACATTGGCGCCAGCAAGAGCTTTACGTATATTGCACATGTGCAAGTCAACTTAGCCATACATATGTATATGTATATGTATGTATATGTATGTATATGTATATGTATATACATACATACATACATACACACACACACACACACACACACACACATATGGAATAAACTTGCTTAATTAGACCTGCTTTTTTTCGATGTAGCTAAACTTTTTTGTGCCCAGTGAAGTACCCCAACTTTTCTTTCAGGTGATTGTCAGCAACACAGCAGTAAATATCAACACGAAGCAGATTATTATTGTAGATCACACAGGGAGAACAAAGGGAAAAATATTTAACTGCAGTAGTGTTTGACTATATTCTGCACAATGAGAAAACCTGACATCATTTTCGAGGTCCACCATTTTTTACTTCTTTTCAGTCGGGTCAAGTTTCTAAGCTTTATAAATCTCCAATTTTCCAGCTAATCTAAAGAAAATAGGATTCCACCAAGTCTATCTACCTACCTCAGGACTTCTGTGAGAATCAAATGAGATGAGGCACGGGAAAATACTTCACAGACATTTGGTTAAAGTATAAAATGTTTCCACCTGGCTATAAAGCAAGTCATGTTCCTGGGCTGAAGAAACTGCAAGGAGGCTAGTCACTAGGGAGAGGAAGCTGCTGGATATTGCTATGTGATGTCATTACCCAGACGGACACTTAGCATATTAGCCTTTTATGTATGTAGATTAGATGAAGAGACTGAAGCCCACCAAGGTTGAGCAGTTTGTCCAAGGTCACAGCTGATGAGAGTGAGAAAGTGAAATTCAAACTCGGGTAGCCTGGCTCCAGAACCCATGCTATCAACCTTGGGGCCATCCTCCCTCCAGTCCATGAAGGACTAGGATTAAGGCCTGTGGTCTGGACTGCCACCAGAGACCCGCTCAATGGAAGTACCCTGCATCATAACACAGCCTGGCCTTTTCGCTTGCTTCATGTCACATGACCGGTAGGAAAGCCTTAGGCAGTAGATTAAGATAGGTTGGTTTTTTTAAAATTTTTTTATTGATTTTTTACAGAGAGGTAGAGCTAGAAACATCGATGAGAGAGAAACATCGATCAGCTGCCTCCTGCACACCTCCCACTGGAGATGTGCCCGCAACCAAGGTACATGCCCTTGACTGGAATCAAACCCACGATCCTTCAGTCTGCAGGCCGACACTGTATCCACCGAGCCAAACCGGTTAGGGCAAGATAGGTACTTTTAAAAAATGATTACATATACTCTATCAAACTATAGTAAATGTCTCTTGAAATTCTTCTATCCCAAACTAAAGGTTTGATCAGCATTTTGGCAGACATTGTTATAGACACCTTTGAATTCATACGTGTGCAGATAATATACATCACAGTGTAATATAATTGGGACCTTATTCTGTAGCCAGGGGTAGGGGGTGTTCTGTCAGCCAGCATTGGACACGTGAGGAGATTGCAGCTCAGGAAGGGGATGGACTTGTCCAGTGGAGAGCCAGCGAGTGCAGGGAGTTTTATGGTTTCGGGGTAAGTGCTCAAAGCAAAGTCCATGTGTGTTTTTTGACATCCGTTACTCAGATTCAGCCCTGCCTCTGACCTGCATGAGTGCCGAGCCATTGATGCTCCCTGTTTTCTGGGAGTGTTGCCTACCAGAAAAGAGATTCAGAGTGGCCTGGCCAGGCAACTCAGTTGGTTCAAGCATCATCCTGATACACCAAGATTGCGGGTTCCATCCCGGTCAGAGCACATACAACAAACAACCAAATGAATGCATAAATAAGTGGAACTACCAATCAATATTTCTCTCTCAAGTCAATATATTTAAAAAGAGAGAGAGAGGGAGATGTTCAGGGTAATTGTCAAGTAGGAATATTTCTACAGCTGTCAGCAGAAACAGTGATTGAGCTTTTGAATGGACTAGTACTGGCGTTTCCTGGCGCTGTGGATCTCAGCTGTGCAGCCTCCGTGGAGGTTGCATATGATTGCAAATGAGGCTCAGCCGTGAGGACTGTTCCAATGCCACCTTCCCTTCCAGCAGCATTCAAGGCTGTTTGGAAGCAGTTGGGGGAAATGGAGTCTGAAACTTGGGGATGGAGTGATGCTCATTACCTCATCCTAATCATCTTCCTTCCTACTAATACCTTGGTCTTAGAGTGTATCCAGTTTTGCTGAAAATGAAATCACCTATTCAACCTCAGGCTGTGTTAGTGAAAATGAACTCTAATGTGATTAGAAATTAATGTAATGGCATGGAGGATTGGTATTAAATTGAGGCCTTTGGATCTTATTACTCCACAAATCTCCTTCCTGCTCAGGCTGCTGCCCTGCTAGCCCAAGCAAAGTGAGGGCAGTGGTGTCGGGGGAGAAGGGCAGAGGGAGATGGTGAGAGCAGCAGCAGTGAGAGGAGGACGACACCAGCGTGGCCTCGTTCCTTCCCCGGGCCTCTACTGTTCCTGGTGGAGGAGGAGGGGCTGGGCCACGGGAAGCTGGTTTGGACCTGCCTGCACTCTCGCGACCATGAGCGTGTACTGGGGACCTGAGCCTACAAGGGTCAAGTGTCACCTTCACATCCAGAAGCACTTGAAGATTTTTTGAGAGGCCTAGGGCTGGAAAGCTAAGGACAAAATCTTTACCTCTTCCACTCCCACCCCTCTCCACCCCAAGTCCTTTCTGTGAAGCTGACTTGAGCCTGGTCGTTGTCAGTGGCTATTGTCACTTCTCCTAGGCCTGTTTCCCTTTCCTGGTTGGTGGTCTGAGAAGCAGGCCCCCACGTCTGTCATGGGTTCCACGGTTTAGCTGGGAAGTGACAGCTAGACCTGTGAGAGCCCAGGCCCAGGGTGGAAGCCCCACAGGGCCCGCTGGCCCACAGGCCACAACCCACCCAGCAGAGTCTCCGAGAGCTGGGTGGGTCTGGGAGCAAAACAGTCCCCCGTAGAGAAAGGGCCAGGAGCCCAGGAGCGCCGGCCTCACCTTCACGTATGAATGATAGCGTTTGTACAAGGAGAGTGATTTTTCTTGTGCTGCTTCCAGAAAACTGCTTTCTGAGGCACAGACTTTGCACACAGGATGATAACGACTTTTTAATGACCTTAAGGGGCCTGGTGTCCAGGCAGCAGTGAATCAGTCTCAGTGGGAGGCTCATAGCAGAGAGAAGATGGAACACCTGAAACCAGAGGGGAACACAAACCGCAAATGCATCCATTTTCTTTGGTGTGTTACTTGGTAATTAGACAATTACAGGAAGCAGCTCCCAGCAGCTGGCATCTCCACTGTGCAGTGGAGGAGGGATGGCAACAATGGTGAACTCCTCACATTTATTACAGAAAATATTGGCGTTTACAGTCGTGGGTGCCATGCGTTCCTCTCGGCATTCTGATGAGCTGTGAGCGAAAATCACGAGGGAGCTCCTCCTCTCAGGGCTCAAGCCCAGCTCTGGGGGCTTTACATGAGCTGGTTCCCCTGCTGGTCGGTGAGGAGCTGCCTCTGACATATCAGGGCTGCTTTGGGGCCCACCAGAGCCCAGGCAGTCCCGAGAATAAACCTCTGGAGGTGCATCTGGGAGCTGAAAGGGAGAGTGGAGGCCTGTGGGAAATTGCCTCTTCCTCCCCAGGTGCCATCACTTGCATGGGGGCGGAGGGTCATCGGACAGGAGAACTGGGGTTCACCCCTCAGTGAGTGACCCCCACCTCTCTGACCACGGTGCTGGGACTTCACAAGGCACTTGCCCTGCCCACCGTCCTGCCCTCATTCTCCTCTTCCCGGGGCCCCCAGGGAAGTCTCTGCACCCACCTGGATGTGGCCATGCAGCCGGGGGCCCCTGAGCCAGGCCCATCTCACAGAGGAGATGTGTTTCACCAACTCCTGCTGCCCTGGGTCACGTCCGTGTGGCCTCACTGTGGTCACAATGTGAGCTTGATGTGCAGTGGGCACTCTTTTGTGGAGAGATTTATAAGAAGCCACGCCACCTTCACAGAAGGGCAGAGCACCTTCCCCAGTGAGGCTGTGGCTCTGATGGGAACATGGTACCGTCGCTCCCTGGGCCACCCATTCCGTGCAGCCCTGTCCCTGTCCCCCATCCTTCCTCCAGCACAGTCTGCCGGGAACAGACAGGCAGCCTTCCCTCCCCGTGTGCTCGGTTAACTATGCCGTCTAACCAGGCGGATGGTTGTGCTTCCTCCCTCAGGTCCTGGCAGTCGGTAACTTTTGAAAGACAGCCTGCCTCCTTCATCCGAATCGTTGGAACACACAACACAGCAAATGAGGTAAGGGTCTGCTCTGAAAGACGCTGTGCTCCTTCCTGATGTACAGGTAACACTGCACCCGAGGTAAGTGGAACTGTTCTGCCCGCTAATGGCCTGTTGTCGACAGCTCCTGCACAATGGGGGTTTCGTTACCGCTTCTGAGTGTCTCTCCATCGGCTACTGAAAGCCAATCCTGTGGCTTTGCTTACTCCTCCAGCCCCTGTGGATTGCAACCATAGGGACCTTGAAAGGTCAATGCCCTGTCCTCAGAGTCCTCTGCCTCCCAGAGGACAGCTGTTCAGAGGCCCCGTGGCTCCGAGCATGGTGCTGAAGGGACCCAGCCCCACGGGGCGGCTGTGGCACAGTCACTGGGTTCCTGTCTGCCTGCTGAGTCCTGTGCCGGCTGCATAGCCGTGTTTATGGCCAAGCCGCCTTCTGGGCCTGCTCCTCCCTGGCCCAGGCCTGGCTCCCGGGGACAAATGCTCATTCCCATGGACCATGCTGTTTGTGGATGTTCCTTCACCTTTGGACTTAATGAAGACAGAGTGGGCAGGTTCTTCCCCCATTTTGGTACCCGTGGTCAGGGCGGCAGTCAGGTGAGGTGCCTGGGTCTCAGGCATCACCGTGCTGTTTTGTCTGGAATGGAAATGACTCGGGGAAAGGGCGCTGGGTTCCTCTGGGTCGGGAAAGAGAAGGCAGTGCCTACAGGGACTGAAGTACTGGGACACCTGGGGTGAGGGAGGCCAACAGTGACCACAGAAGGAGAGGGAGTGCCATCGGGGCTGAGCAGGCATGGCTGCGCTGTGTGCCCTCCACGGTGTGGAGTGTCATCAGGCGCACAGGCACCTCGGTTTACTCACAGTGTCAGTGAGTGCTGGCATCTGCTTCCATTCTGAGTTTAAAATAATACCGTATTTTCTGGCGTATAAGACAACTGGGCGTATAAGACAACCCCCAACTTTTGACAAGATTTTCCTGGATTAAAAAGTCTGGATGGAGACCGTATGCGGCACAAAAAGGAGCCGATCGAAGACACTTGCGGTCTCCGTCTGGCTCCATTGACGACCCCTGACTTTTGAGAAGATTTCCCTGGGTTAAAAAGTCATCTTATGCACTGGAAAATACGGTAGTTAATTGCTGACCTTTTCTGTTCTCCAGGTGGGCACTGCATAAGCACCAGGGGTGAGGGTTGGTGTGGGGCAGATGGACTGAGTCTGTGGACTGTGTCTGTCCATTCCCCACTTGCTCTTGCACAGACGTGTGTTTAGCGTGGACCTCTGAAGGACCACAGGTTAAAGGCAGAGTTATGGGGAGCAGTGAGATTGAAACTTCAGAGGTAAAGGAAAGGCACAAAAATAGTAACAGTTCTGCAATTTCACCTTAACACGATATTTCTCAGATCTACATGGACCAGCCTCCCGGGCAGGCAACCAAGGCACTTGTGTGGCGCTCCCCCGCCCCCAAGAAGGGCCCTTGAGGTGGAGTGCTCTCCAGCATCGTCTTGAAATTCTTAGCAGTTTTACCTTTGAATTCTTTTATAAGGGAAGCCCCATGGGGCAGTGAAACTCTCACCTGGGTCTTGGAGCCTCAGCTCACACTCAGGCTTGTCTCCGCCCCTTCCACCTTCCCAGGAAGAGTTCCCTGACCCTGGTGGCCCCTGCCCCTACTCAGCCTGCCCACAGCCACTGCCATCCTTCCCTCCCAGGGGCACTGGCAGGTTTGCAGGGAGGGTGCGAGTCACGGGATCGGGCCCTGGCATCGGTGAGCATCTGGCCTAGAGTCCCCTGTGCCAAGAGAGTGCCCGATGACAGGTCAAGAGAGAGACTGGAGAAAAGCTTTTCCTGCCTTTTGAACAGAGGTTTCTGTGCAGTGCGTGGCTGGGCTGAGTGTGCGAACATTGTGTTTGTCGGATCCGATTCTCCAGAGCACATCCAGGTGTTCTCGTTCACAAAAGCATTTTTAAAAGCGAAAATATTGTGCAGATTTATTTCATTTTGTCTTTTTATTTATTTAGAGTAAAAACGATGCACACCCACACTATGTTTCTTGCAGAGAACTTGTAAATAGTTCTGGGCCTCAGAAACCTTTTATCTCTGTATTTCAAAACACAAACTTGAAAATTATAAATGTAAGCCAATGGGTAAGTTTTAAACCACGAAACAAAGAATTCTAAACATCAGGTCATAAAAGCACTTTTTTGATTATGTAATGAAAGTCACTTTAAGGCTACATTTTTTTGTTGTTGTTTTTGAATGCCTTTTTAAAAAATCTTTATTGTTCATATTATTACAGTTGTTTCTCCCCCCCCCCCTTTGGCTCCCCTCCTTCCAGTTCCCACCCCATCCACGGCCTTTATCCCCCTCCCCCCGACTGTCCTCATCCATGGGTGTACGATTTTTGTCCAGTCTCCTCCCACACCCCCAACACCTCTTTCCCCCTGTGAATTGTCATTCCACTCCCTTTCTATGCCCCTGATTCTATTCTATTCACCAGTTTATTCTGTTCATCAGACTTTTTTTTATTCACTT
>PVJC01014624.1:0-36207 GCA_004026665.1 Murina feae
CGGCCTGTGCCCTCTCGCAGTCTGGGACCCCTCGGGGGATGCCCACCTGCTGGCGTGCCTGACCAGCCTGGCTGAGGGGCTTTCAGGCTGCCCACAGCTCCCATTGACCCAACGTCCCAGCAAGGCTGGCTGGATGCAGGTTTTTGTGATTTATCGCCTATAATTGATGCTGTTCCTTTAAGGCCTGGGGTCATCTTCTATAATTGATACACTGTTCCTTTAAGGCGGCCTTCTAACTAACGAAGCCTCCTCTGCTTCACCTTGCAGCGTCTATAATGAAACAATTGTTACTTTTACTGGTGAGGCCAGAGCTGCTCTTTCCTTCAGCTCCGGAGCATTCTATGATTGTTACAATGTTTCAAAAAGCTGTGTTTCGGTAGAGGCAGTTTAATCGGACCTGAGCTGAGGGGCGCAGCTTCACTTTCACTCCTGCCGCAATGGAAAGGGCTGTTTACTCAGGTCCGGGAGTGGCGGCCGCCATGTTGGCTGGGCTAATTTGCACACAGCCGCTCTGATTGGCTGGTGGGCATGGCTTACCCTGTCTCGGAGAAACGGTTAATTTTAATATTTCGCTTTTATTAGTTTAGATACACAGGGCAGCCCCACCACAAAGCGGTATCTGGCCCTGGGTCATGGCTGTACAGGTTCCGGAACCCTGAACTTATGTGGTTGCCTCATGATGAATTTAATCCATTACATAGTATTAGGTATTTGTTTCTCATATTTTTGTTATTAGAAATTAATGGTTGGCACAGTTTTTGTGAAGGGCCAGATATTAGAGTCAAACCTTGGTTCTTGAATGTCTCCCATTTCGAGCAATTCAGTTCTCCACCAAGTTGTTCATGGAAAAAAAATGTCTTGGTTGTCGAACAAAACTTTGGCTCTTGATCTGACAGCCAATTTATGATGATACTGTAGCTGCAGATAATTTCATGACGGAATTTCAAGAATACGTAAAGGTGAGGGATTTGTTCCCAACAGTGTTCGGTTGTGATGAGACAGGCCTCTTCTGGAAGAAAGTGTCAAAAAGGACCCACAACTCATAGGAGGAGGCCATTGCTAGGACACAAGCCAGTGGACAGGCTAATGTTCCTGTTGAGTGGGAATGTGAGTGGGGACTTTAAATGGAACCCTCTACTCATCTCCCAGTCTGAAAACCTGCGAGTTTTCAAGAAAAAGAACATCATGAAAAGCAAGTTGAATGTGCCATAGAGACCTGATAATAAAGCTTGGGTAGCCAGGCGATTTTTAATTGAGTGAATTCATGAAGTGCTTGCCTGAGTCTGAAGAAATACCTCCAGGAAACACAGTTTTGCTGCTCAGAGCACTTCTTGTCATGGGCAAGGCTCCTGCCACCTGCAGGCTTGGAGGCCCAGCTGGTGGAGGCGTACAGCTTCCTCACTGCAAGTCCTTGCCACGTGCACAGCTCCTCTCATGCAGCCCATGGGCCAGCAGGTCACTTCTCACTTTAGGAAACTGTGCAAAGGCCCTGTTTTGGAGGAGTTTTGAGGAGGCCTGTGAAAGTGATTTAACCCTCAGGGGTTCTGGAGCTCCAAGACCTTCAAAGGGAGCAGCTACCTACAGTAGCTGAGGAGCACTCTCCCGAGGAGGGGGAGGGAAAGGAGGCTATTCCTACTTCACTAAGGGAGTGCTTGGGAAGTGGGGAGGAGTGTAAGGTTTTATTGAGAAATATCCTGGCAAAGAAGTAGCAAGCCATGCAATAAACTTTTTCAGTGCCAGTGCAGTGTTTCACTCTAGGCAAGTGTTGAAACACAGGCAAACACAAGCAGAGTTTTTAGTGAGACAGAGGCCCAATGAGCCTGAAGCAAGTTCTAGTGGAGCAAAGAGACAAAAGAGAAAGAAGAGCTACATGATGCTTTTATGGAGGGGGACTTCCCTTCCTAACAATGACATCCCTCCACCCCTCCTCCCTCCCCCCTTCCTCCTTTCTCCTTTCACCCCTCCATTCTTCCCATCCCTCCACCCATCTATGCCTCTACTCCTCTATCTCTCCACCCTTTCATCCCTCCATCTATCCTTCCACCCTTCCATCTCTCCACCCCTCTACCCCTTCATCCTTTCCTCCTTTCACCCCTCCATCCTTCCATCCCTCCACCCCTCCACCTTTCTACCTTTTCATCCCTCCATCCTTCCATCCCTTCACCTCTTCACCCAACCATCCCTCCACCTCCATATCCTCCACCCCTCCATCCCTCAATCTTCCCTCCCCTCTACCCATCCATCCTTTCATCCCTCAATCCCTCCTTCCTTTTCCTATCCCATCTTTCCTTTTCTCCTCCATCCCTCTTCTCCATAGTCAGTCATCAGTAGCTCTGGGCATTGATGGATGGAGGGATGCATGGATGGAGAGGTGGAGGAGTGAAGGGATGGATGGGTGGGGGATGGAGGGGTGGAGGGATGGAGAGATGGATGGATAAAAAGGTGAGTTCTGTGATTTTCATTTTTTATTGTACATTACATTTCCTTTTTGTTAAATTTTCGTTTACATTTAATATCCTTTTTGTTTTTAAAGTGTTTATTTATAGACTAGAGGCCCGGTGCACAAAAATTTGTGTACTCGGGGGGATCCCTCAGCCCAGCCTGTGCCCTCTCACAGTCTGGGACCCAATGGGGGATGTCCACCTGCTGGCTTAGGCCGACTCCCTTAGGGATCGGGCCTAAGCTGTAGTCAGACATCGCTCTGGAAGCCTGGGAGCCCTCAGGGAATGTCCACTTTCCAGTGGGGAGCAGGCCTAAGCTGCAGTCAGACATTCTTAGTGCTGCTGAGAAGGCGGGAGAGGCTCCCAACACCATGGCTGTACTGGCACCCGTCAGCCTGGTTTGTGGCTGAGCGGCGCTCCCCCGTGGGAGCACACTGACCACCAGGGGGCAGCTCCTGCATTGAGCATCTGACCCTGGTGGTCAGTGTATGTCATAGTGACCAGTCATTCCCAGTGGTTCTGCTGTTAGGGTCAATTTGCATATTACCCTTTTATTATATAGGATTAAACAGTGCATTCAACATGTACTGTGTATAAGAAAGATTAAAACAAGGAATCAGCCCTGGTGGGTGTGCAAAATGGTTAGAGTACTGGCCTTGGGACGAAGGCTTGTGGGTTTGATTTCTGGTCAGGGGCACATACTTGGGTTGCAGATTTGTTCCCTAGCACTGCTCAGGGACTGTGTAGGAGACAACAAATAGATGTGTCTCTTTCACATTGGTGTTTCTCTTTCTTTCTCCCTTCCTTCTTCCCTTCCACTATCTAAAAATCAATGGAGAAAATAACTCTGGATGAGAATTAACAAAAACAACAACAAAAATGGAATCATTTTTGTGGTCTGGAACAGATTAATTCAGTTTACATTATTTCTAATGGGAAAAAATGATTCCATTTTGAACAAGTTGCTTCTCAAACAGCCTTCGGGACACAGTATTTTAGGCTTTTGCTCCAGCACTGCTGTAGTTTGGCTGCCATAGATGGAATGTAAATGACTGCGTTCCTGGGAAACTTGTGACCATTCCTGTTACAGATAATGTTCTGGCTGCCATCCTTGTCCTCAAACCTTTCCCACTGTAGCTGATGATTTCCTTAGAAAAGTTCTTGAAAGTATAATGGCTGACGAATGTTACGGACTTTTTCAAAGTTTAAATCAATTTCTTTTATTTTCTCACCCAAATCGTGAGGGTGTTCATTTGCTGTGGCTCTTTCTAAGCGCACATACACCATCACCATCCCATCAGATTTGGGACCACCTCCAAGTCCGAAGTGTGAGAGGGTAACACAGGTGTGCTGACACGGATGCTGTCAGGTCTGCAGGTGACAGGAGTTGGGCAGGTGACTAAGGCAGACTCTCCTGCATCAGAAGGAGGAGCCAGAGCCCACTGAGGCAAGAACAGGCCCTTCTGAGAGAGCACTCTCCTCAGCTCTGCCCCTGGGACCCACCACAGGACAGCTCAGATTCTCCCCAGAAACCAGAAATCCAACTTTTGGTGTGAAAACTTTGTTTTTAATTAAATACTGGGTAGGTCAATAGCATTACCTGTGGACTGTTCCCCAGAGCCACTTGCTTGGGGCTCTCTGCTTTAACTGTGACTTACCTGGGCTCCTGCTGTGTGTTTAAATCATCAGGACTGAGCCAGAGGGGAGAGTGGAGGGATGGTGGCCTCGGGGCACACCTCAGAAAGAAGAGGCTCTCAGGGTGCTAGTCAGCTGGAAATCACTGCCTGGCCTGGCCACGAGGTCCTCCCGAGCTTTCTGAATTGAGGGACTGTCACATCTCCATTTCCTCAGGACACTTACAGAGCTTAGCCTCTAGCTCCAGCCAGGGCCTGCACAGTGGAGCCTTTTCTTAGCTTCTGTTCTCTCTTCATCCATGCCCTTCAGCCACTGGCACCATTCACTCACTGATTCACAAAAGTTTACTGAGGGGCTGCCCCATGCCAGGCCATGGTCTGGATGAGGTGGAGCAGGGTAGAATCAGGAGCACTAGCAGCATGTGGGTTGGGATTTTGAATAAATTCTTAGTACGGTTGTGGGAGATAAATCACAGGTCATGACCCCAGGGTGGAGTGGACAGGGGGTTGCATGCTTTGGCCAGCTTGTTAAAACATAGCTTTCTGGTCCCAAACCCAGAGGTTCTGAGTCAGTGGCTTGGAGTGGGGCTCAAGAGTGTGCATCCCTGATGAGGGCCATGGGTAGCAGTGGCTTAGGGACCTGCCAGCGTTGGAAGCACTGTGTGTTTTCTCTGTGATACCTAGGGGGCTATTGCAGAGCGCCTCTTGCAGGGCAGTGGTCTGATCTGGCCTGTTTCCTGGGAACTACTCCCGCCGTGTTCTAAAAGCAGACTGCAAGTGGCAGACCATCAAGGGACTCAGTGTCCAAGTGAGAAATGGGGGCAGTTAGTTAACTTCTGAGTGCATTCTGAAGAGGAAGCCAATACCCGATGAACTGGATATTTAGTTGAAGAAAAGAAAAGAGTCAAAGATAACCAAGTTTTTTAGAATGAGCAACTAGGTTAAACTATATGAAGACCAGTTTTTGACCTACAGAAGGATGGAGAACACGTGGGAGGCGATGGCATGTCAAGGTTGAGATGTCTGCAGGCCTCAAAAGGATGCTATGGAGTAGGCAGGTAAGGTGAACCTCAGGGCTGGGCATTTAAACCCCTAGGACTGGCTGAGATCACCGGGGCTGTGTGCAGGGGAACATCAAACTTGGAGCCTGAGGCACTCTGACATTCCAGAGGAGAAGAGAGGAAAGCTAGCAAAGGACATGAGAAGCAATGATGAGGATGTAAGGAAAACCAGGCGAATGTGGAAAGTTAGAGCCAAGTAAACAGTGTGCAGTAAGAGCCGCCTTGCTGTCCCCTGAGCACGTGAGGCTTCCTCCCACCAGGACTTCTGCACTTGCCCGTGCTCTTCCCCTGCATCTGCCTGGCTCATTCCCCTCCGTCAGGTCTGTGCTTGCAGGTCACGTCAGAGAGGCCCTCCCTGGACAGCCTGTGGAAGAAGAGGATAGTTGTCAGGCATCTGGTGGGCACTCAAGCAATATTTGTTCAATGAATGATGATCATGTAACTCTCTTTATGGGAGCAGAACTCCAAGTGAGAATGCGCAAAGCATCCAGGTGTGGTGTGGTCTGTGGAGCATCCCCAAGTGTTTATTAGAAATGCATGATTGTGGGTCCCGCTCTAGATCTATGGAATTACCCTATTTAATAAGATCCCAGGTGGTTTATATACACATTAAGGTCTGTACCCAATCCTGTACTTAAGTTCTGTATGTATACTCTCAGCTGTACCAACAACACATGTCTCCTATAGTTGCTTCTGTATTCCATCAACTGTCATTCTGTGGTTAAAACACTGTGTGAAGAGGCTTTCAAGAATATTTTATATGGTCATTCAAGTGATTTCTTAGTTTTATTTTGAATTGACCAACACTAGGAATGAATATAAATTGCACAGCATCTCATACATAGTAGACACTTTTTTAAAAAATTATATTTTATTGATTTTTTGCAGAGAGGAAGGGAGAGGGACAGAGTTAGAAACATCGATGAAAGAGGAACACCGATCAGCTGCCTCCAGCACCCCCTACTGGGGATGTGCCCACAACCAAGGCACATGCCCTTGACTGGAATCGAACCCAGGACCCTCCAGTCCACAGGCCGACGCTCTATCCACTGAGCCAAACCGGTCAGGGCCATAGTAGACACTTTTGAATGAATTAATTCTTATTCTGTTTTCTATAGTTTGAGTCTTGCTATTTAATAGGATATGCTATTTAGTACCCATGCATAATAAATGACTGGCATGATCCTCAGAGAGCAGGACCTGTAAATGCATGGTTTTCTTCCAAAGTGAGTAATGGATTAAGTTTATTAGGTCTCGCTGCTTCTTCTCTCCTAGGAATTTGATCCTATAAGTGATGTTTTTAATCTAGGATTATAAATATTCTGCAGGCAGTGGCTCCCACACTTAAATCTCTCATATTTCTATTTGGCCAACATTAAAATGTGGTGTTATTTTTATACTTGGACCTTTGGCTTATTTTAGTCTGAGAGATTAAAAAAAGTATATATAGGAAGAGTTTCCTCATGAGAATACCCTTTTTCCTGACGCTACTAAATACTGTTTGTCCTGATTGCAAAGCATCCCACCTTGAGGGTTACAACACGCTTATTAGCTAAGGATAAAAGACTGGCTAGGAATTTTTGGTCTAGTTTATTCTATTACAGCATCAAACATTTAGAAAAATGTACTTGCTCTCCTTCCCTTTTGTGCACATTTATAACTCATTTGTCTGAATTCAGAATCCTACAAAGTAGCATGACAGGAAGCAATATGAAAGTCTATAAACCAATAAAAGTGGGACGTAAATTTATATGTGTTTCCACGTGCACACAAAGGGTATGTGAGTGCACCTCTGGATGTACATGGCTTATCTTCTCCTCTGTACTCAGTTAATACCCTAGATCCAGACTCACCAGCAGTGCAGGCTGTTGGCCTTCTTTGCTCCTGGGGACAGAATGATGGACATCTGGTTTGATTTCTCACCCTGGCAAGTCTTTTCAAGTTTTCTTTTCTTTATATTTAAAATGGAATAATTAAGCACACCCTGGGTTCTTACATGGCTGCTTGTCCAGTTTAGATGTATTTAGAAAAAGGACTTGACTTGTCAACCTTAGTCACTTCTAACTTTCCTTTATTTATGCCTCTGATTTGGTGGTTCTCTCTGAGGTCAGGATTCGCATCCTTCCTTTCCTTACTGTTTGTAAGTAAGATACCTTTCACAAGGTCACGTGTGAAGAGTTTCTGGCTGGAGTTTTCTTCTGTGGTAGCACTGTCATTATGGGGCTAAAGAACGTTGGCACCTACCAGATGTGACCCTGGATAGTTCTTTGCTCAAGTCATTGAAGGAAGCTAAGCATTCTCGATTTTACCGGGGTTTTTTTTAATTTATTTTTCAAGAATGGTGATTGCGTAATTGACCTGTATAAACGGTTGTTTAGAATCTAAACTTTAGATAACAGTATGAAAAGAATGGTGACAGTGGGTAGCAATTTGTTGAATTATAGTTACTTTAATTTTCCTTAAATTTACTGAGCAAAAGTGGGTGACAGTGGGTAGCAATTTGTTGAATTATAGTTACTTTAATTTTCTTAAATTTACTGAGCAAAAGAACACATTCTCTATCTAACCATAAAATGAGAAAATGAAACACTTTTTTGACTTGTTAAAAAAAATAAATCAATTATAAACTAAAAGGATTACGTGATTTTCACTCAATTTTATTTATAATATTCTCGTTTATAAAGAGTACAGGGAATAGAACAGTGGACATCAAATGGGGATATGTTTTCCTCCAGTGAACTGTTTTTTCAGCCAAGATAGTAGTGTCTGTTGCACAAGTGCGCGAGGATGTCTTCAGAATGAAACTGACGGCAAAGGACCTGTCAGTGCCACCTGGGAAGTGGAAAGCTCCAGTGGGCAGTTAGAAGGGGTCCATCCCAGTTCTCTTACTATCAGTTCAACATCTGAATGAAGAAAGGGAAGAGGGCTCTGGGGAGGAGTGGCCAGCAGAGGAGCTCCGTGGGAGGCAAACGTGACTGTCCTGCTTCGGGCCCGTCACGAGGAGGCAGGTTCTCAGGAAAGGGAACGGTGCTGGGAGATGTAGAAGGCAGCGGGCAGAGAGGAAGACCAGTTGTGAGGCAGGTTGACCCATGGCCAAAGCACAGGCGTGAGTCTGCAGGAGCTGAGCAGGCTGTCCCTCATTCATAGTCGCCAGGGGTCACTGCTGAGTCGAGGGTATGCAACACAAGACAGTAACAAGGAAGAAAAGTTTCAAGTTGTTTTTTTTTTTCCTCTCACTTTAACCAGATAGTGATCATTTTTCACGTGAGATAAAAATGTTATCAATAAAATATATTTTGATAGAGTATAAAATTTTCTAGCTTTATTTTGTGGTCTGTACTTCAAGTGCTGAGCAGTACCTAACTTCTGCTGTTCTAATTCCTCAACTTGAGTAGTTGGTTTGAAGCTAAAAAAAGAAAGCAAAAATCACTAAGAAACTGTGCAGAGGTTTAATGCCACATATATTCTCATTAGCATGCTCATTTGCTGGCTATTTAAAGTTAATGAAGGGGAAGTCACTAATTTAAAAGCTATGGTTTAGGATTCTTGAAGACAGAATTGTATTTATATGGCTTTTAAAATAGAGGACTATAGACCCTCACAGTCATGCGATGAGGAGGTTAACGCGGGGTTGCTGCCTTCCTCCAGCATCGTGGCCCTTGCTTCCTCACGCAGGCATGACTGGCAGGCAGGCTGCAGGGGGAGGGTGATCGAGTGCGACTGGGCCAGGTCAGGGCTTCTTTGCGGGTCCCCACGGCCCATGCAGGGCTCCTACCAGGTCAAAACTGTCTTCATAATAATACCCATTTGTTTCCTTTTTTCCTACTCATCTCATGAGTATTTAGAATAGCTTTATAAATGCTACATGATGTTAAAATGTCATTGTTCTGATGTCCAGTGGAGTATGTGCTAGTGTATGCTCTTACCTTTTAAAAATTTCTCATTTTCAATTTCTAATATGCTAAATATCGTTAGGTTTAATCCACAGAAACACAACAAACTTCAAGAGTTAAAAAGGGTGCTATGACACACAGAGTTCAAGAACAGCTGTTTCAGATACATAGCCTTTCAGAAGCACAGTTTAACTTAAAGCAAAGCTGTAAATACTCTGTGTGGTGGGTTCCATTAGCACCCCCCGGAGCACCTAGAAAAGGAAGGCCTGCAAACATTGCTGACTCATGGAAGATCACTGAAGTTCTAACTTGCAAAGGCAGAATTCAACCCGTTCTCAAACTCTTACCGCTGTTGCTGACTGTGCATCAGGCGGCTGCCTCTCAGAGAAAGAGCAGGTTTTGACACTAAGTTCTCAGAAGAGGGACTCACTTCTCAGAGCTGGGGCCACCCCTAGGGAAGGTGGATATGAAGGGTGTCCTCATGAACAGTGGGGAGCAGAGACCACATTCTAGTCACTTGGGAGCTGAGTTTGATTTGTATAATGTGAACAATCAAACAATTGGGTGTCATTTTTTTTAACCTGGGAAATGTTACTCAAAAAAGTTCAGTCGGCCACTAAATTGAAGAAGTGGAAGCTCTAGCTCTACTGGCCGCTATTCCCATGCCACCCGTCAGCCATTCCTTTTAAGTGAAGTGTGCATCCCTAGTTTGCCACAGACCTTACCACTCCCTACTATTGCCCTATAGCTCATGAACCTCAGTTATGTTTCCTTCCCAGGTGTTTGGATTGGAAATGGCTGGAGACAATATATCTACTGCGTAGTGTTTATAGCCAATCTGTTCTCAACTTAACTAAAACCTAAAAAGGAACTGACATCCTGCTCCAGTCACCCCACTGCGGATGTAGTGCAGACCTCACTGGCAAAGCTAAATGGAGATCACGTGGCCTCTCTCCTCACTAAAGCACAAAGTTCCGATTCAGTAAAGAATGAGGATCTGCCAGTGAATTACCATTTATTTTTAAATGTGCAGGCTTTTCTTTTCTAAGTGTAATAGTGAGATAAGCACTTTGCACTCACTGGCCTCATTTATGTTTATTTTAGTAATGTCTGTTGTCCTCATTATTCCTGTGTCCAGGCACTTTCTGGAACTTTGAGTGTCTCTGAATCTCTGGTGCGCATCAGATCAGTCATCTGAAACCATTGGAGACTCTAATCTAAAGGGCTTCATTATCCTGGACATGTGGACAGAATTATTGAATTTCCAATTTTTATGCTTAAAATAGCTCCCAATTCACCAGTGAATATTAATCTTATCATAGTTTTAGGTGTATATTTGTTAGCCTTTTTTCTTCCTTTGCCTCCAGACCATAAGTTTTGTAAATTGGCAGCCATCTCTTTGTTCACAATGTATATTCTATGCCATACACAGTGTTTAGCATATAATAACAGTGAGTAATAGAATGAATAAATGAGTAAATATATAAATGCATCAGTTGTGTATATGATAACTCTTGTTCTCCTTTAGCCCCAAGAATTATATTGAAAGATCTTTAGTAAGTTTTCATGCTTGCTAATTTAAGGGTTAAATTGGGGAGACATTTATTCCACTTAAATATACTTCCACATAAAGGTACATTCAGTGTGCGTGTGTGGAAGGGCACACATTCTGTTTTATTTAGGAGCACTCCCCTCTTCCTCATGTGAGGTCAGGAGGGAGGCTACACATCTGTCCAGCTAAGGGTGAGATGCATGTGGAGACCAGATGCAGGTGAGGCTGACAGGCCTGCAGGTTCGGCACAGACTCCTCCACACTAGAAGGACCATGGTCCTGCAGTCACAGTGGCGGTTGCTTGGCCATTAGGAAACCTCATGTGTAGTGGCAGCTTCCAGCCAGTGTGTTATCCGAAGGGGGCATAGCGCTCTGACCTGCGGCTGGAAGAGAAATACCATTGTCTATTAATCCTACTGGAACGAAAGATGAATAGTGAAGCGGCCTGGATCTGACACTGAGCTTGACTTTGATAGCTCTTCCCTTTAAAAGGTTCTTTTATGTTTATGAAAAAAAGCATGACGTCAAGCCAAGGGGGGCATTTATATCAGCATTTAAGACCGAGCTTGTAGTGCTTCCAGAAAAAATAACAACCCTTGTGTGAACGGCTTTTACATGCATAACTAATTAGCGAGGGTTATTATAAGCAGGGCTGCGTGACAGTTTCCAGCGGTGCCTCAGGACACCGGTGTGTAGTGCCTTCTCTTTGCCAGTCAGTCTGATCAGAACGGCAGAGAGTAGAGGGAGTGCATAGCCCACCGTTTCTCGTTGGAGTGGGGCCACCTGACCGTTGTTATGCTGGAAATGCTAGAATATAATCACTACCAGGTGAGCGTCATTCTTCCTCTTCAGTCTCTGAGATGTAATGCAGTACATTGAGTAATTCGCCTTTTCACCTTATGCAATAGACATATTTTCAGTTGTAGAAATAATTGTGCTTTGGTGCTACTTATTGTAAGAAGTAATTCAATTTTATTTTTAAACCAAGTAAATATTAGCAGGCTTCCCCCCCCCCCCCTCCTCCCAGTGCTTGGCTGTGCTTAGCTCATAAGATAAATTATGTTTATCAAGGAAAAGTGACTGATTTTAAAAAAGCATTTTTAATTCTGTATTAATGCTTAGGAGAAATAAGAAAGGAGGACAAATATCCTGGTAACTTAATACTCATGTGTTTGAAAATGCATATAAGTATTAATGCTTTGAAAGAAACTACGTAATGGGCATTTGTTTTTTCGGTTGAGTTCACGATCTTAATTAAGATGTTGACTAATTGTGTCCAATGAAAGTGGAGGAATTAATCCACAACACCTGCTTTAATATCAGAACGTTTTTGTTTATTTTCAATAACCATTTTATAGGTGTTTCTTATGGAATTTAAACAAACAAAACAAAACAAGAAGCTGTTTTGTTTGACAAGGAAAGTGAAATAAATTGAGTTATGCTGTGCTCCTTCTTCTAGACTATTGTGTTGATCTTAATAAATCCGTTCAGGTGTGTTGGGGAAATTTTTGCCATAGAATTAGTTGCGTATTTTTGTTCGACATGAGAAGAAGGACCAGTTTTACAGAGATATACCACTCGTTCCCCAGGAAACAAAACAGGCAAAGTGTGAGCCCAAGTCCTAAGAGTGAGGCTTTGAATTTCAGTGATATAAAAACCCCTGAGCACAGTGCTGGTATGCAAGCGGGCCTGGTCTTTACCCTGTCGGTGAACTGGCACGTCTCATGTCTGTGCCTGAAACAAAAGCTGTCCGAACTCACAAATAACAGCGCTGTCTTCTCTTCCCCTGCGGCTATGTTCAGGTGCAGACCCACCTCGAAAATCCCACCAAGTACCACATACAGCAAGCCCAAAGGCAGCAGGTAAAGCAGTACCTTTCTACCACTTTAGCAAATAAACATGCCAACCAAGTCCTGAGCTTGCCATGTCCAAACCAGCCTGGCGATC
The DNA here is from genome assembly GCA_004026665.1 of Murina feae. Classification (NCBI taxonomy): domain Eukaryota; kingdom Metazoa; phylum Chordata; class Mammalia; order Chiroptera; family Vespertilionidae; genus Murina; species Murina feae. The sequence continues at coordinate 12,529 of PVJC01014624.1, forward strand.
ATGTCATGCCACCAGTGCCGGGGAGCAGCGCACCCAACAGCCCCATGGCTATGCTCACACTTAACTCCAACTGTGAAAAAGAGGTAATTCATGTCTCTTCCCTCTCCTGTTTTCTTACACTAAATGACTGTCTGTTGGATATTGTTCCTGCACTTGACTGTGGACTGTGGTCTGTCCGTGCGGCTACATTCACCGGCCTTGTCCCAGGTTGCCCAGCACCCAGCCCTTTGCAGCCTTACTGCGTTTTGGGCGATGGTGCAGGTGGAGACCTGGCCACTCTCCCCGCCCCATTTCTGCTGCCTCTGCTCAGGGTTCTCTTCTCTTCAATGCCTTTCCCTTTACAAAGCAGTGAAAGTGCAGAGAGAGAGGAAAGGGAAGGTGGAAAAGGAAAAGCAAAAATAGACAAAGTGTGGGACAGGCGGTTTAGAAGTTCCGCTTGTATTTCTCTCTGAGTGGAAAAAAAAGTACAGAATGTGCGTGGATGGATTTGAATAATATAGCACATGAGAATCTAACAGAAAGACAAGTGTTTAATTGCTGGATAAATCCAGTGTTATCATAAAAGCTGCTGCCCATCCAACCTGCTTTTGTAAAGGCTGATTGGAGACAAGACTCAGACACACCTGACGCTAATCGTGGCCTCAGAATCTGGCACATAGAAATCCAAGAGGAGAGTTGTGATTTAATGTCTGTCATTTCAAAATTATGAGGTGATGAGCCTCATTTTAATGGAGTTTCATTGTACTCTGAAACTCCAAGGTTTCAGACTTTCATGAAGTTTGCTTGATTTTAATTCCTAAAGGAACTAAGTCTTTTCCCCTCTGCCCAAACCAAATGTCCTATTTTCTCTGCCCATATTTGTCATCTAACAGGCTGATTTGATGCAAGTTTCTTTTTCATTATTTCATATCTTGCTCAGATTCACCTTTGTTTGAAAACTTAGTTCATTTTGTTGCTGCACAATCAGCCTCATGTGAATATGTGGTTGAAGGGTCGTTTGCAACCCAAGTCATGGGCTGATTTCGCTTGTGTTTCTGCAGGGATTTTATAAGTTTGAAGAACAAAACAGGGCGGAGAGTGAATGCCCAACAATGAACACACACTCCCGAGCGTCCTGCATGCAGGTACTGAGGGGCTTGGGGCCCAGGATGGCTAATCACACCATCCTGGTGCTTAAGGGCTCCCAGTTGATTTTTTTTTGTTTATGTATTTATGTATTATGCCTTTTATTTCAGTTTGAACTCATACCACTCCTACTCACTCTATTATATTCCATTTTGTTTCACAACTCAGGGCATTCACACATGTGCTTATATTTTGCCAAGATTCCTTCTCTCTCAGATCCTTACTTATCCTTCAAGACACCCCCTCACACACACACGCCCATGTTTCTGAATGCTTCCCTGACCGCAGATGTTAACACTTTGCCTCACATGCAGTCACTTCTCTAATTTCTACTCCTGTTGGGCTGCTCTAAGGATACTAATAGGTGTTACTGCAAGTGGCAGAGGGAGTAGGGAATATGCGGTGGTCCAAAAAAGAGAGATTTTTGGATAAATAAATTCAATTATGCAGGTTTTAGTTTGTTTTTTTCTCTAGGAATAGTGAGAGCCTTTTCAGTTCTCATGTTCACTGTGAATCTTCAGAGTTGACTATATTATATACACTGTTTCCCATTTTTTGCACAGTACTGCATATCCCATGGGACTCAGATATCTCCTAATTGTCATTGGTGAAAAGCATTCTGCTGTTTTACTTGTTATGATGAGAAGTGCCCTAGAGTTCTGGGGTTCGTGAGGTCAAGGCCTGTATACTCTGTGCCATTTGTTACCCTTCCATTAGAAACAGTGAATTTTCCTTTAATCCCTTTACTGATAGGTTCATATGTTATCATATATTGTTTCGTAAAATGGAATCACATGGGGCATATATTCTGAAACTTTTAATTTAATAATATTTCATGGATATTTTCCCAAGAAATTAAAGGTTCTATGACAGTTTACATAATGGGTATATAAATTATGCTACATGCATTTATTGATATAGTTATATATTCAAAATGTGTGTATAGATGTATGAGATAGCAAAATAATAAGCCACAAAATTTATTGCTTTTTTGTATTTTTTGTTATCAGCTTGCATTACTTTTTTCATAAAAGAAAAAATTATTCAAAAAATTTTCACACCAGGTCCTCTAATTTTTATAGTGAAAACAAAATAAAAATTTACAAAGAAAGTTTTTTTTTAAGTCCCTTGGCCCATTTGCCTATTCACTAGCATAATTAGAAAATGATCTATTAAAAACAAACAAAACAAAGCTCGTATACCTAGAGGTGGAACTTAATAAACAATTATTCAAAACTAACTTCTAATCACTCTTCTCAGGAATTGTGAGCACTTTGCATGATTTATTCTGAAACCTTATAAGAATCCAATGAGGCAGTGAGCATTATTAACCCATTTTATAGATAGGCCCATGGAAGCATTAAAGATTGGGGGCTTTGCCTCCAGTATAGAAAGAGGGAGAACAAAAGTTCCAACAAGTCCCATGATACTGGAGCCTGACCTGTTTAATGGAAAGTGGCAAAAAAGAAAAAAGGATGCACAGGAGCATGTCTCTGAGTCCTGAGATTTCGTCATGTGCTTACGAAGGACTCTTGAGACCCAAGCCTGTGTGGCGTGCACGCACGCACGTGCGCACACACACACACACACAACTAGCCCATGTACATAAGGTGTTTGTGGAGAAATGTTTTCACTGACTTGTCATGCAGCTGCTGCGATCACTGTTGTTTACTATCACAGCTGGTGCTTTGATGCTTTAGGCATAAAATTGTCCAGTGGGAATGTCAGCTCCAGGGCTGACGATAACCTCGTCCTGGGGGAGTCCTGGGGAGCGCCGAGCACAGGGCAGCTGCACAAGGAGGAACTTACTTTACAAGTCACTCTGTGATCAGTGCAGGCTGCCATGGCCCGAGAGCCGTGCCCCACGCCCTGGCGGGAGCGAAGGGCTGGACTGCCCCCCATGTCTCCCTCCTCCAGGAGGGCTGGGAAGTGTAATATGACTGCAGTTGAGAGCCTGGGTTAGCTTGGGACGCTGAGCCTGGCATGAGTGACTTTGGGATAGTTGCTTCTCGTTTATCCCACCTAGAAAACAACCTTAATAATAGCACTGTCCCCATTTGGGCTACTGTGGAAGGCACATCTTAGCCAGTGGAGATCCTGAGCACAGTGGCGGCGCCCGCTCACTGGGCACAAAGCACTGGTGGATGCCATCTCTGCCACCGGTGCATGCTAATGGCCTTAGTCATGTTCACATTTTTGGAGAAAGAGGACAGTTCTTAGAATCTAACTAAAGAGCATTATTGCTTTGGGTAAGAAAAGAATTGGATCTCTTTTTGGGTTGCTTTGCATGGTTTTTGCTTACATCTCTCTCCCATTGCCCTTTTTCCTGCAGATGGATGATGTTATCGATGACATCATTAGCCTAGAATCAAGTTATAATGAAGAAATCCTGAGCTTGATGGATCCTGCCTTGCAAATGGCAAATACGGTATTGATGACTTTTCTCTAAGGAAAACCTTGGGCTATTTTCAGTGTTCTCTCCCTTTTCCAGAACTTTTAGTTTATCTTTGGAAGTGATTCATCAAGAAATGTATTAATAATAAAACAATTATCTCAGGATCACAAAGAAATGACTTGGACATCAAAAGTTAAGCTTACAAAGCTCCACTTTCCCTGGTCCACTTTCAGTAGGACGGCAGGTCTTCCTGTCCCCCGGACATCCTTCTCCTGCTGAGCACACGCTGTCCCCGCCGGTGGGCTGCTGTGCCCAGCAGGAATCTAGCCTGAAGAAATAATACAGTCTGTAAGGCAGCATCTTGCTGTTCACAGGTGATAGGGGCAAAGTACCATCAGCAGCAAAGTTTATTTCTATTTCAGTAAATTTTTAAAAAGTAGACTATTTGCTCTTTTGTTACTGCTTCCCATGATTCAGAGCCTTTCCTGTGCTGTTTATTGCATTTCGCTCCTTGCATTTGTGTCTTATGTTACTCTTTGCCAGTCTCACTGCAGGTGTTCTTGTCCTTGCAGGCATTCTGTGGGTTCTGTTAGGTGGTGTTTATCATTGCCGCCATCACAGGGTTAGGAAGTGTGGCATGGCAGGCAGGCAGGCTCTGCAGTAGTCTGTGTGCCCAGCCAATCCTGTCGCTTCCTACGAGAGCAATTGCCACGGGCTGCTTTGCAAGATGAAAAAGCTCTGGAGATGTTTCACAACAATGTGTATATACTTAGCGCCACTGAAATGTATGCTTAAAAATGGTTAAGATGGTATATTTTATATGAATTTTTTACTGCAATAAACAAATTTTTACAAACTAGATTCCTATAGTAAGTTCTCTTGGCCAGGGAGTGTGATAACTTACAATAATGTATGCTTACATTGTTAGTAAGGTACATTTTTATAGTTAGCATTTTCTTTTTCGTCAAGTTCATTTACCTGATGTCTGGAGGGGTGAGGACACCCCTTGGAATCTCAAGCCTCTTCTAGGATTTTTAATTTTTATCAACCCCTTCCCATTTAAATCCACTCCCTGATTTTGAAAGAACTGAACGTTCTGCCATCCTGACAGATGTGTCCATGCAAACACACCGTCCTCTCTGACCCCACGGTTGGCTTCCGTGGATCCTTTCCCTTTGCAGCTTTGTGCCTCCTGTGAGGCAGACCACATCTGTCAGCAGGCAAAAGCCCAGGTGAGCTTGCCCTCTGGAATTGATAAATATACCCAAAACCAGGGGTATATTTCTAGTGTTTTCCATGCCCAGTCATCCCAAAAGAACTTTGGTGGTGAGGTGGTCCTTGGCCAGTCGTGTCTAGTGGATATCTGGGCCCATTCAGGAGAACTGTAGAATTGATATAATTTAAAAATCATCATTGCTTTTGTTTTTCTCAAGGGTGAGGGCATCTGAGCTACCCTTCTCCTGCACTGACCTTCTCTTGCATGCCCTCTGTGTCCCCTGTCAGGAAATCAGAATCCAGCTTCTTAACGCCTCCAGAGAAGGAGATTCACTAGCTCACAGGGAAGCAGTGATGCACAGTGGCTAGGAGCCTGGGATTTCCATCAGACCTGGATCCCGTCCCAAGTTGCCATTTAACGTGTGACCTTGTACATTCCTTGGCTTCCTGAGTCCTGCATTTCCCCGTCTGTCAAATGGGCTGATCATGTATCTCTCTCACATGGTCATCCCGTAAGGATGTACAGCAGTTAGCATTGCCACAGATGCATTCACCATACTTAATTATTAAGTGTAATTTATCACCCTGGAAAATATTGTGCTAGTATTTTATTCAGTCCAGCTGCACATACAATAGCCTCATGCTTCGCTACCAGATGGTCTGCACTGTGAGTTTCTGGGAATCCCAGACATGGCTACACTCACCTCACGGAGGACTCATCCCATGACAGCACCTCTGGAGGCAGCTGTCATGACCCCATTTCTTCTCTGCTTTAGACTAAGTCCATGTGTCTCCTCAGTCTGTCCACACTGGCTCATATTCCCTCATTGTCTGATTGCTCCTGCAGTGAAGTGAAGGTTGGTTTAGCATTCGCTAAATGCTCAATAACCAGCCCAGACTGGGCGAGGCCTCTGGATGCAGGCGAAGGGTACTTCTCTGAGAATGGGGCTCATCCACCAGACAGGGCACCAGGCAGACCTTGAATGGAGAAGGGTGTCAGGAGTGGGGAAGCCATCTCAGCAGTTTCCAAATATGAACCCCCCACTGCCCTGGGCAGAGTTGAAATGATTCCTAGCTGGGAGAGGAATAGTGACCTGTCGCCACTCTCAGAAGTGACTTTGTCCTGGAGTTCATTTCTCTCCTATTTTCACCCCCTGGAAAAGGCATGTGGCCCCAATGGAGCCTTCCCACAAGAAAACTATTTCAGCATTTTGCTAAGACAGTGTGTTGTAGAGTCTTAAAACACAGACTCTAAGCCACATCTCTGCACTCAACACATACTTGCAAGCCAGTTGACTTCTCTGTCTCATTTTTCTAGTCCAGACAATGAGGATAAAAACAGCATCTAAACAGCAGAATCAAGAATTCATCTACAAAAAAAACAACAAAAAAAAAACATTTGAACAGCCCTGGCCCTGTTATGCTCTCACTAAATGTTAGTTAAGCCCTTATTTTTGATAAATTTGGGTTTTGGTTATCAAAATTAAATAACAAAGCTACTACAACTTACTAACATTTTAATTTTTTTCACAGTGAAGTTTAAACAATGCTTTTCATGTTAGGCATTTTTCCCTTTTATTTGATTCTTTGAAATCTTTGTTTCAAGTTATTAAAAAAATGAATTGGAAGGAACACAGAGAGGAAACTGTCCTTAGGGAATTGAAGTCCAGAAACCACTCTTCTGAGAGCACAAGGGCCTCTTGTGGCATTAGAAACAAGGAATAGAAGTCCCAGTTTGCTGTGCTAACAGTGCTCAATTGATACTCAGAAAAGGGGACCATCCAGAAGGAAATAGTTTACAGTGATCGTTTACTTGGAAAAGTAATCATTTTTGGTGGATTAGAAAATTGAACAACTCGATCCAGACCACGTTTGGGTCACACCTCCAGGTGAGTCCACCTTCTTGTTTGCTGAGAGGCTGTGCTCCCCACTGTCCCAGTGCCTTTGGTGTGCCGGAATTGAGGTCTTGTCCACCAGGTTAAGGTGCTGGGTACTGTCTAGCAGACACCCCCTCCCTGGAATAGAAGATGCCTCTACTTCCTTAGCTCCAAATCTTGGGGCTAATTTTGATGTTAACTGTGTTTATGGGAGAGTTTTTCTAATCCAGAAGGGGAGCCACAGCGTCCTTTCTTAAATATGCACGACCAGGAGACTAATTTTCAATTAGAAAGCCCTACCATTTAATCAGCCTTTCTTTTAGTAGCTTCAACGAATGACGGCCATTAATACAAAGAGCAGACACCACCATTGAGGGCAGGGCCTCTTGGTCTTGGCACTGTTAATATGTGAGGTGGATAATCCTGGGTTGTGGGCCGTCCTGTGGGCTTCACAATGTTTAGCAGCACCCCGGCCTTCACCTATAGGTGTCAATAGCACCCCCTCCCAGTTGTGACAGCCAACAATGTCTTTGACATTGACACAGTCCCGTGGAGGGAAAATTACTGGTTTGAGATACTGAGTGAGCATTTCAGCCCCACACCCGATTACTATGTTTAGATGTGTGCTGCAGGCTGATGAATGGTCAGCCAATCCTTGGCAATTAACATGGCACACCGTTTTCTGTATCAAAGCAGGTCACGCCCAAGGCAGGCTTGCACTGGCCTCTGACTCCTAAGCCACATTATTGTGAGCTTGACTTCCCATACTTTGAGTTGTTCTGGGCTTTTGATTGTTTGTGTCCATTTGGAAATTAATTGAACAGTGCAGCGTCTCATTAACATCAGCAGGTTGAGACTGACCCCCACCCCCCACCCTGTTGCTAAGAACTTGGGACATGGGCCTCCTAGCATGCAGGCAGCTAGAACTGTGGCTTCTCTCCCTGTACAATCAGTCATATAACACAAGAGCCTGTCTAGTTCTGTGCCTGGGCCAGACTAGCCCCCACAGAATTCAGATTTCCCCAGGAAAACGCGCTGCCGGGCTCTCTTGGCAGCTTTTAATTGTGAGAATAGGAAAGGCTGCCGAAGCAGATGAATGGTTTTATGCTGCTTTTCTGACGGGAAGTAGCGCTGTCTGACTCGGTGGGTAAGATGAGGCATCTCTGAAGATTTGAGGTCCTCTCCCTCTGGGAGTCACTGCCAGTTCATGCCGCTCCAACCTCCAGTCCCGTCCTCCCTGGGTCTCCCCAGCCTGGCTCTGTCTCCCCACCTGACAGCCTGTCCACTTGCTTTTCCATCCCTTGTCCCCTCTGCCTCTGTGGCTCTCTTGTCCTAGTTTCTAGCTCACACTCCTTGTGTCTGTCCCTGTCTTGTTCCCAGTTTTTGATTCTTTCGCCCTTTGTCTTTCCCTCTTTCTGTGATCCTGCACTTAAGTCTTTGTACACAGACCATCTTCCTTTAGAAAATGGTTAGGAAGTATGTCCTTGTCCTAGAGAAGCTATCAGGTGTCTCCCCAGATGAATTGACAGGATTTTAAAATCCCTCACAATCATCATCATAACACAATTGCATGTTTTGCTTACAAGTTACATTTGAAAACATGATACATATGATGGATTTGCAGAGCTACAGGAATAGTTATTTGGCTTGTTATATTGAATTTTGGAGTCATTTTCTTGGTTTAATAGTACCCAGTACTTCTCCCTGAATATGAAATTTCAGAAAGCTGGGAGGAGTCTGTAATCCAGACGGTGATGCGATGTCATAGCAGCTCTATAATTTCAACTCCAGCTCTACGGTACTGAGACACTGAAGTACCTTTCGCTCTGCTGTGTTAAGCTGGACAAGAATAAAACTGAATACACATACGACAAGGTTGACCCTAAGAAGGTGACCTAATTAAAATGAAACAATTTTGTGAAATGATAGCTAATAATCAGTCACCTTTTTATCACTTTCTTAGTTAGAAGGCCTTGAAATGTGGTCCAAGAGCTTTTTACATGAGCCCATTGCATGGTTTATATGCCTCAGGGATGGGATGGAGGAGGTGTCCTTCAAAAAGGAGCAACAGCCTCGGAGAAAAGAGAGAGCCCTGCTCTGCTGGTAGGCATCTCCATCCTCCACCTGTGTGCAGTCCCCTCCCCCCCCCTTTAGCTTGGAGTTTAGTTCATAGAGTATTTATTTAGAAGCCATGAAAGGAATGGATGGCGGTGGCTGCCCATGAGGGGAAACACATTTGATTCTATCTTTACTTTGGCGATATTTACACCTGTATGTCAGTGACTGTTTGAGAGAATGAAAGGTAGACTATGCAGTACAATTCTACTCAATACCTCTTAGTCACTAAACTTTTTAATCATGTTTGAATGCTATCTAAATTTACAGCTCAGTTTTCTAATCAAGGAAGGGCATGGCTGAGGGAGGCAAGGTCTTACCAGGTAGTAGCTACGGGAATTGAATTGGGTAAAGATGGGATGTTTCACTTAACTATCCCTGTAGCTAATCCTTAGAATTTTATTTCAGGGAGTGGGAAAAGCAAAATGTCTTGGATCTCTTATGTCTACAAAAAGGGGCCCATCAAACTCCTACCATGAACTAGTTAGCAGGAAAATATACATACAACAAAAGGAAGCCAGTGTTGGGGAAAAATATTTTTACTACTTTAAAATATTCAATTCAGAGCTAGAGAAAACTACTTTTAACCTATCTTAAGAAAGCTAAATACTTCCTTTTCTCTTTTTTTAAAATATAATTTTCCACTTTTCTTAAAGTCTGTGAGCTCCCTCTAGTGGCTTTGTGAAAGATTTCAGTTTCAAGAAAAAAGCTTTTCATTAGCAATAAGAAAATCATTTCCAGTAGGTAAATTCTTTTCATTGCTTTTGAGAGAGAGAGAGAGAGAGAGAGAGAGAGAGAGAGAGAGAGAGAGGGAGAGAGAGAGGGAGAGAGAAAGAAAGAGAATAAGAGGAAGAAGGCGAAGGAAGAAAATTGGCTTTGGCGAAAATCCCTACTGAGTGAGAAAGGCATGCCATATAGAACCTATTTTACAGCACTGGCCCTGAGTTGTGTGGGGCATCCTCTGCCAGCCGGGCCTGTACCACTTGTGGGTGTGAGTCTGTGTCCCTTCCTCTCACAAGGGGAACTAGCCAAGGAGACTCTGCACCTGTGAGTGAATGAAAAGGCAAACACCTCATGTTTTCTAATTTAAAAAATCAACCCATTTTTTAAAAATAAAGTCTAATATAGGATATGGGTTTTGTCTGAATAATGTAGGACTCATTCAACAACTCATTTCCGTTATTGCTTTTCTCTCTCCAGTTACCTGTCTCCGGAAACCTGATTGACCTTTATGGTAATCAAGGACTGCCCCAACCTGGCCTCACCATCAGCAACTCCTGTCCAGCGAACCTGCCCAACATAAAAAGGGAGCTTACAGGTAAATACCTAGCAAATGTGCTGCCTACTAGGGATTTTTTGTGAATTTTCTGATGCGTAAAGTAATCAGAATAGTGACCTCCAGTCTGTTTCCAACTCACAGACATACTTTTTAAAATCTATGCAGCAGGTAAAACTTTGAGCAATATTTTAAGATGGAGGACTTTACCTGAAAATCCTCGTGTCCAGTACCTCTTGAGATACTGGGAGTCCAGGCTGCCCTTGTACCCTGTACCACCGCTCTGCAGCAGCCCTCGTGTATCTGTGACTGCTGCTGCTCTAGGGGGCAGCACAGGTGGGGGGCAAGAGTCAACACTGTAAATGTTTCTGCCTGATCTGGTGTGGTCCTCATTTGCCAAGCCCCTGGAGGCATCTGAGGGCCCCTGTGTAAATTTTCCTGCCACAGACCCTTAAGCCTGCAGCTGGGATGGGGAAGCATATGTTTCTTACATCTTCAGATGCCTCCTATTGTTTTTGCTGTATTAAGTGCAAAAGACGTATTACACGGAGTAAAAAATAAATTACAGAATGGAGCGATGGGTATTGTTCTGAGGCAAGTGTGAAATTACCTATTTCTCCCTTTTGCTTAATGCTTTAGGGAAGGCATTTGGCCGTTAAATCATGGGGGGAGTGGACCTGGCATTCTACCATGCTGGCTTGTATGACCCTCACCCCACCCTCTGTTTCTGTTTGCTTCTTGCATCCTGTGGTTTTGGGTGAACAGACTGAGAATATGGAATATAGATTTGGTGCAAAAATCCCTGTCCTATTCAAAATATATATATATATTATTGACTTTTTATAGAGAGGAAGGGAGAGGGATAGAGAATTAGAAACATTGATGAGAGAGAAACATCGATCAGCTGCCTCCTGCACACCTCCTACTGGGGATATGCCCACAACCAAGGTACATGCCCTTATAGGACTAGAACCCAGGACCTTTCAGTCCATAGGCCGACGGTCTATCCACAGAGCCAAACTGGTTAGGGCTCAAGGGTATCTTTAAAAACTACTTCAGAAAATTGTGGCAGGAGAAAAACATTTTTTTAAAAATCACTGATTTGGGTTAAAAAAGAAACTAATTAATTAATTAATACATTAAAAACTATCAAAGGCCAACCAAATAGTAAGTGCCCTACAGGAAATAAAAGTACCATGAAGTTTTAGAGAATATTGCTAAATAAGATCAGTATTAAATAATAATATATGGTTAGAGCGACATGATTAAAATTCTTACTACTTGAGTTCGAAGTAGAGTTTGAATTATGTATATGATTGTTTCTCAAAAACCTAGGAAAACCACAAAGGCAGGGGTGAGGAGTAGAAGAAGTGGGCGAAAGGGTATAAATGTATTAAATTTTTAAAAAGCAGATACAATGGATAGTATACTTCTAAAATCAATTGCATCTAAAAAAAGTGACTTACCTAGACAGGACAGGGTAAAATGCCAGGAAAGGGAGCCAATGGCCAGGAGTTGGGGTGCTAGAGGGGCAGCATGCATGATGGCTTAGGAGTCAGCGATCTGACCTAAGGGGTGGGAGGGATGGTCTTTATTAAGACCAGTTTTCCCACATGTATTAGGGAACCGTACAGTGATTTGAACAGAGGTTTAAAATATTCTTCAACCATGTATAGGCAATGAACTACTGTAAAAGGATGAATACTACTGAGTACCCAACCTTGAGAGGAAATCCTCCTCCCAGGGCCAGGGTGGGGGGACGTGGGCACAGTGCAAATGCACAGAAACCCACTGGGGGCCTTGACCAGAGTTGGCCCCCAGCTGGTTAGTTGAAGTTGGCAGGCAGAGAACTGTGGTGTCTGGCTGGAACCCAGAAACAAAAGAAAACAAAACAAATTAAGATACTGAGGAGGAGGAGCATAAATAACAGCTGCTGTCCCCTCCACGTGAGGAATAAACCCTCCCCATTGCACTAATTCAGCTTGTGAATTATGGATATAAATGTATATAATAACATACATCTAACAATCCATGTGCATACCTGTGCTTCTCCAGCTGGAAGTTGTCAGGGCATGTGTTATAAAGGCCTCAAAGAAAGACTTCAGAGTTCTGTTGCGTGGAAAGCCAGCCTGAATCCTGAGGGAGGAATGTTAGATTCTCGCACTTGCTGCTTTTCTCCTCTGCGCCTGTTTCCAGTATGCCCTGCGCTGTGACCCGATGACTGGTCTCTCACCGTTTTGTAGAAGCCATGGGTTTGCATTTATTAGATATATATTTCGACTGAAAAAATGCAGACTTTTTAGTATTGTTTAGAGTCAGGTCAGATGAGCTTGCCTCCTGGAAAAAGGGGCTGTTCTGTATTCACATTGTCGTGTGCCTTGACCAGTTCCAGTTTCTAATTACTTCATTCACGTGCACAGCGTGTATTTTCCCCACAGAGTCGGAAGCGAGAGCGTTGGCTAAAGAAAGACAAAAAAAGGACAATCACAACCTGAGTAAGTTGATTTTGTTTGTCATATTGGATGTTGGAATTGATGTTCACTTTTTATCAAGTTTTTCCCCAGAAATTTTAGAGGGAAATTGACTTCTATGATATTAAAGGTATGTTTTATGGCAGAAAATGTTTTTTTTTTTTCCAGAGAGACCAAGGTATATATTGCCCCCATATTTTATCTCAGATCAAATTGAAATTTTTCCAGTGCCCTGAGAACTGTTTTCCTTGTTTATAGTATTGGTTTTGTGTGTGTGTGAGTAAGAGACACTTGATCCCCAACTACCCAATTATAAGTGTTGCCCACACTGGAACTTACTAACAATATAAGGTTATGGGAGCACCTTCTCCAGTGAGATTTGAAAGAGGAAAAGGAATCATCTGGGAGTAGTCTTATCTGTGGGTGAGGTAGCCTTCCAAATTTCTGACTTTACCTGTGACGTAATAATATTTCAACATTTAAAATTATTTGTCTGTGTTTAATTTACTCTTGATCAAATATTTAAGCTGTTCATATAAAAACTTAAGATTTTTGTTTCATAAACAAGTAAAAGAGGCTGCATGGTAAAAAAAAAAAACAATGACAAAAAAACAACAACAAAAAAACAAACAAACACAAAAACACACACACACAAAAAAACACAACAACAACCAAAAACCAAAAGGATTGGGTTTGGAGGCAGGAAACGGTTTGTGTGTGAGTCAATGTCTTATCCCATGGCCTCTTGTGCTCTCTTTCCTACACTGATGTTTAAGGATGTAAGTTACATGTGATGCTCTGTCCTTATAGAAATGATAGAGTAAGGCCCAGAGTTCTCCTCTGATAGTTGGAATAATCTTTCCTCTTCTCAATTTGCTGTTGATCTTCTCGGCCTCTTAACTTGTCTTTAAGAAACATCCAGAATAGAAAGCACGGCTCTGTGATGAGGAAACACAGACGCTGTCATCTTGTCCACACTCTGCTGCTTGCTGTTCTCCTCAGCAGTGTGTCCTGAAGACTCGTTGTTAATAACTGATCCATTGCCTTTAAAGACTGTTGCTAAGTATTCCATAGCATGGCCACCTGCTGCTAGGGCTTTTCTAGTTGTCCCTGTTGTAAATAGTGCCAGGTGGACACCTGTGCATGTGCCTCTCTGTGTTTGTTACCAAATAGAAAGAACATGTGCCCACTGCCAACCCCCAGCCCAGTGCTGGCAGAGCCACACCCTAAGTCCTGAGAACTGGGGAAAGACTGGCTGTTTTACATGAATGATGCCACCCAGGAGAGCAGGCAACTTATACTCAGAGCCCAGATTCCCAGTCGTGTGGCATGTGCATTACAGATTCTATAGGATAAAGCACAGGACACTGTGGGTGGGGGGTTCCCCAGGGCAGGGGAGGGCCGGGGAATCAGTATCTGAGCGCAGCTCTGTCTGTTTCATGGGAAAGTAGCCAGGGGGCCGTTCACCTCAGGACTTATTAACAATACAGGGTTATGGTGGCTGACACAGCCCACTCAGGATGTTCTCTCTCCTGCGGAGGTCGATTCCTCAGTCCCAGCTCCTGCCTTCTGCTGCCTTGGGTTGCTGATTGCCAGGGGAGAGGCTAGGTCTCTGAGAGGTAGAGAGAGACGATTTCTACAGCTAAATGTAATCACAGTCATATGGAACCTCAGGTTCATGTGCGCAGGAACTTGTTGCTCCAGGCTAGGAGCTGAGAGATGGAATTGCTAGGTGCCCAGGGGCGGTCTTTCTAAGTGGGTATTGCCCTGGCCAGTCCCATCCAGTGATGGGAAGCTTCCGTCATCTCTTATCCAAAAGATGTAAGTTAATATTAGGTCTCCTCTGGCTTCCAAGTAATTTACTCTTAGATGTTTCTCCTTTTCAAATGCCATAGAAGTAAGATAATTAGGCATTACCCAAAACTTGTCAAAAACAATATTCACCTAATCTCTCAAAGTGCAAGCATGGTTAGCTCAAATTCTGAGGGCTACAAAACAATCCTAAAATCGCATCTAACCATTAGAAATTAACACTCAAGGTTAGATTGCCCTTTCTCTTCTACGCATTTTATCCTGTGAGAATACTTGCCAACATATGCAAAAGAACACACCCATTTCTCCACTCTGTTTATTGAGCCCCTGCTAAATGGGAGACACTTTCTACAAGCAGGTTTCCTATGCGCTTAGATTCAAGTCAGGGGCCGGCAGAATAGATGAGAAAACCAATATATCAAGGTGGTGTATTCAACATACAGTATTATGATAGGAATGAGATGTATATGCAAGTCCTGGCAAAAACCCGTCTTATACATTGAAAAAGAGGCAGAACTTGGAAACAGTGTAAATAGTCATCAGTAGAGAATTTCTAAGTAAATTATGGTGCCTTTATGCGGGGATTCTCAGTGTCCCTTAGAAGAATGGGGTGGTCTGGCCAACCTGACTCAGACAGTCTACCATACATTGCTGAGTACAAAGCAGAACAATGCATGCAGTGTCTCATTAGATACAAAGCACCTACTATGTGCATCTGTGTTTATGGGTGCATGGTGAGAGGTTCTGGGAATCACCCTCATCCTTGACAAAGAATATAGGTGTTTGATGGTGTAAAAAGGTGGTTTTTACTTCTTCCTTTATACACTTTTGTATGTTTTTCAAGTTTATATAAGCTTATACCACTTGTATAATTTTAAAAAGTTTAGGAGGGAAGGCATTGAATTAAAAATAAAATGTAGTACATCTAAATGTTGACAGTGATAGATGTCAACAATATGCTATTAAGTGAGAAACGATAGATGCAGAATCATTTTTAATATTATCTACTGTAACTGCATCATTCTTTACTTAATACATAGTTACCGAAGGCCTACTTTGTTCCAGGCTCATATGGGTGTTTTGAATGCCTCAATGAAAATATATACATACATACAGAAAATATACAGACATTCGATGGTAGAAAGTCATGTAAATGAATCTATGAATGAATGATGTGGATGTCGGATGGCAGGAACTTTTAGGAGAAAAAGTGCAACCAAGCAGTGAGAGTGTCAGGATGGAGTGGGGGTTGGGCTTTAAATAGGGTGGCCAGGATGGGCTCACAGGACAATGTGAGTCACTCCCTGAGGGAGGTGAGGGCAGAGCCACTCAGATATAGTACTTGGGATGAGTGCTCCAGGCAGGGGTGTCACCAATATGAAGCTCCAAGTGGGGGTGGAGTTCCCAAAGTGGTTGGGGAATAGCAAGAAGTGTAAGGGCTGAAGGGGGACACAGATGAGTCACAGTAAAAGACATGGTTGGAGTGAGAGAGGGTAGAAACCAGGCAGGAAGGATGGACCTGCTGGTACTTTGGGGATGCCTTGAGGACGAGGCGTTTGTCTAGGTGAGATGGGGAGTGATGGAGGGTTTTCAGCAAAGGACAGCCATGCTCTGCCTGACTGCACAGGACCCCTCCGGCTGGGATATTCTGGGTAGACCAATGGGGGTGGGGAACACTGGGCCTGAGTGGAGCACAGAGACCAGGTAGTCGGGTTGCAGGAATCCAGGCAGGAGACACGGTGGCTTCTGTCAGTAGCTGTGGAAGCTGCATGGACTGCTCTAGAGATACTGTGAGGATAGAGTGAACAGATTTGATGCTGGAGCAGTTGTGGGGGATATGAGATGACAGGTACAGTATTGACTGCAGGAGAGAGTTCTACATAGTGAGGGGGAATTTAGGCAGAGTGAGGGCTCCCTAGGAAGGCAGGGAGTGGAGTTCCAGAAGATGCCCGGCTGGATGTGTAACTGTGCAGCCTCAGCTTGTGTGTGGCATTCAGGCCAGGAGGCAGCACAGGTCACCAAGAAGTGAATGTGGACCTAAAGAGGCCCCAGAACAGTGGTCGGAGGCCCATGTGTGTGTTTTCAGAGGTAAAAATAATCGCCAGGGACATATAAGACACATGACAGCATTTGTAGCTGAGTCATAGGAGGCTTTTATGTCACTCTGCGTGTCTCAGTATTGTTTGAATTGTTATATGCTTGGGAAATGGAAGGAACGTTGCCAGGGGAGTTTAGCTAAGCAGATCGGAGTTGCAAAAGGTGCTCATTCGGAACCATTGCATCACCTATTACTTCTATTGTTATAAAAGCTTAGTGATACACAGTGATATATACAGTTGATTTAATGATAGAGATCATCACTCAGCTTAAAAATGCAACATATTTTGGGAAGTAGTGAACAATATTTTTTATGCAAGTGAATCAAATATGAATATGTACTAAGTTATGTAAAATAACCTAATAAAAATATGTATTAGGTTATAATATATTTAAAGTAAAAAGTTAACATCTTTAATTCAATTTATTAGACCTTAAGTTATTTGGAATTAAATTAAGGTGAACCAAATTTAAAGCAGTACACCATTGACCGGGGGGATTCTTTCTTTTTCTTTTCTTTTCTTTTCTTTTTTTTTTTTATTATTACTTAAAATGTTACAAAGAGTAATCGGGACTTTTTTAAAATGCCACGGGATGCGGGACAAATTGTTAAAATTCGGGACTTTCCCGCCAAAAGTGGAACGTCTGGTCACCTTAAATTAATACATCTATTAACACATATGCTTTGCTACTTCACCCTCCCCTGAGAAGGACATGCACATAGATTTATGAGTGCCAGTGCTGTTGAGCTGGTGGTGTAGGGTAAAGGTGCTGGATGTAACTTCTGGTGAGTTATCCGGACCACAGCCACACGTCACGGCCTGGTGAGCACGTGGGATGCGGCTCATTGAATTGGTCATGTGTTCTACAAGTATAGTACTCAGTACAAAGAAGAGAATGTAAATATCGAATTTATAAATTTTTATATTGATTAAATGTTTAAGTGATAATATGAATATATTGGTTTATTAAAATATTAAAGTTAATTTCACCTGTTTATACTTTTTTAATGTGGCTGCTAGAAATTTAAAATTTCATCTATGACTTGCATTATGTTCCTATTGGGAATCACTGGGCCAGAGCAGGAGTTTTTTGTGTGACCTGTGGGCAAAGAAAGTGTTTTACATTTTTAGAGAGTTTTTTAAAAAATCAAAACAAGAATGATATTTTGGGATATGTAAAAGTTATAGAAAATCCAAGTTTTGGCATCCAGTGCTTTTTATTAGCAGACTTGCACTGCAAACATGTTTTTCCTGGTTAATATTATCACATTTGACTTTGGTCAATAAATAAGTTGTGGAAATCTGTTTTATCTCCTGTTATATAAGTACCTACATAATGGCCTCAGTTCTTGCTACTCAGCCAGCAGAGCTGAAAATCTGCAGGGGCCCTTTGCAGAAAGTCTGGCCTGGTCTGCAGCCACGGTGGGGTCCTGACCCTCACCACTTCCTTCTATGTCCTCACCTCCCTACTGTGTCCAGGGCAGTTTTCTTGTTTGTAATGGTGTGTAGTAACTCCAATTGCAGGGTTGAGATGGGATCAAATGAGAAACTGTATATGTAAGGGCTTACTTAATGATAAAAGATAGCTCATTTGAGAAACTATTTTAACCTCAGTACCAAAACTATGGAAAGACGGAAATACAGGGTCCGGTTTCCGTGGTCCTGAGCCGTAAGGTTGATACACGCATGTTGTTAATGAGCTATGTTCATGCCAGTGTGACACTGTTGCTAATAGTCCTTCCTGTGCCCTTTTCTTGAAGTTGAACGGAGAAGAAGATTTAACATAAATGACCGCATTAAAGAACTAGGCACTTTGATTCCCAAGTCCAACGACCCGTGAGTACAATTGCACGTTAATCTGTGTCATATGTTTTTTGTACCTTCATGTTTTTTTTTATGTTGCAAAACTGCACTGTTATGAAAACCAGTGGAAAGAAGTCCCCCTTTCCTTGGGTTTCATCCTAAACACTCCGTACACCTTGCTTTTGGTAGTCTCATCAAATTAAGATGCTGAGGGAAGTGCACTGAACTGGACAACAGGTGGTTGGACATCAGATAGCTCTGGGTGTGAGAAGAATCCTTGGCAAACAAACAGTGAGCTGCCAAACAAAATTAGTTCCCAGTTTCTGCAGGACAGAGATTTCAGTACTTGCTGAAGCAAGGAGCTGCTGGCTGCTCTTCATCTCAAACAGCATCTAGAGGCACTGAGAGCTGAATTGCAGACTTCACATTTAACAATTTTGCTCAATTGTGTGTGTTTTTTAAACTTTTATGTTCTTTGTATGTTTTTCCCTTCTAGAAAAAAAGAGGACATTTTAATCCTCTTCTAAGTATCAGTTAGCTCCTGGGATTTCAGCTCTGTCTTACTTCCCGCCCACTGCTCGGGGATCACAGTGGTAAAGATCTCTTTCCTGCTGGCAACAGCAGCAAACAGGACAACACATACATTTCTATCCATTAGACATCGGCCCATTTGAAGTGAGGGGCTCGAGGATGTACACATTTTAATGGCTCCCACAGGCATTCAATGAAATTAGCCTGCAAATATGACCTTTTAGCTATCTAATAAAATGTAAAGATGAAGTCAGCCATTATTCATGCACGGCTGATTGAGTTTGCTGTTCACATTATTGTCGGGGTATTTGTGAGGAAATAAAATAAGACCATTGTCAGGTGGCTCTGATGAATGATTGCTCAAGCACAGTCTCCATCATCCACATTTTACTTTCCAGGTGTCTAAAGGAAAACCATTTTGAAGCTCAGAGCATTCTCCTTCTCAGCTCTGTTTCACACATTTATCCCAGCAGGGGGCTGTGACCTTCATTTCCTGTCCTCAGTGTGGCATGATAGCTGAGATTGAACCCCCCTTTCCTGTTCTTCATCAGCTCTCACTTCTTAGCATATACTTTTAGACTAGCATGGGAATCTCTTTACCAAAGGATGAAGTTCTGGGCAGGAGTGTGGACTTCCCACTGCCCATCTCCTTTCTCTTTTGTATTGCCTTACTTGTGTTGACAATCTGAATTGAGAATGACCTGAATTTTTAGGCATTGTTTTAAGATAAAATGGACAGTCATCTGTTACGGTTTCCCGTGCCAGAGCCGGAAGCAGACCCTGAGACAGCCGAAGAGACAGTCCAGCTGACCAGAGTCTCGGCCCCATACCCTCGCCTGCCCTCAGCAGACCTGTTGTTGTTGATTTACATAGTAGAGATTTATGTACACTGCTGTGTGAAAATGGTTCTTTCTCGTTAAGACAAAAATGTTTAAAAACCCTTCTTTTAAGCCCAGAAGCATAATTAATTGGTTGGGTCTCACAAGGAAGTTAAAACCCAAGATAACTGGTTGAAATAGTCACTTCTTAAAAATGCAGTGGCCTTGTGCATGTTTCAGTAATTGTCCTCCCTTTGCTGGCCTCAGCAAGGTATGTTTCAGTATAGTTGCCTTTCTCTCTGGCTCTTAAGTTTCTGTTCCTTGGATATTAGCCCTGAAATTAGCCAATTGGCTCAATCCCAGGACACCTCTGATGCTGCCATCTTTTGTGTTTAGACCCTGGGGATCAGCCCCTAGAACTCTCAGGGGCCTGAATGCTGCCTCTAATGGGAGAATTCTGTTTTGTACTTCATCTGACCCATGTGAGGATCAGTGACTTGGTGACTTGTGTTAATTGCCCTCCATTCACACTGACACCTGATACTTCTGAGCTACTTGGAGCAGCTATAGAGTAAAGCTTTGGAGGTTTTCCATACATTATTTTTGTTTTCCATACAGTATTTTTGTTTTCATCGCTATCGTCATTATCATCATGAATATTGTCTATAAAAGGGCTCAGATTACAGTGCTATAGAAATATTACTGATGTAGTTATAATTTCATTCTTAGTCATTGATCTGGCGTGCTCTAAGTGCTGTTCTATTTGTTTCACATGTGAGTACGTTAGTGCTGTGGTGATCACAGACTGAGGGCATGGACTGCAGGTGCTGGTTTTGAGTTCCCAGCAGGTGCCTCCCTAGACAGCTATGCTGGGGAAGACCTGGAGCTCTCGGGCTTCATCCTCAGCTGTTAAGAAAGGACAAGCAGAGTACCCCTGCCTAGTCTCGTGGTTTTGAGGACTCAGTTACCTATAAGGAAGAACGGCGCAGTGGTGTAGAGCCTGCGTCCGAAGCCAGGCAGTCCAGACTTCCTGATCTGCCACTTCCCAGCTGTGTGGCCTTGGGCAAATTATTTGACCTTTCTGTGCCTGAATTTCCCAGTCTGTCAAATGGAGTTGTGATGATTAAATGAGCTGTACAATTCTTGGGAAAGCACCTGGCACCTAGTGAATGATAAAGACAGCCATCGAGTGAGTACTTGGAGCCCCTCACACATTAGAACTGCACCCTCAGCTTTTCACAGCATTTTTACATAAGGTGCCCCCTTTGATTCCAATAACATCCCATGAGGCTGCTCCTGCGAGGGCAATATCTCGATTTATAGAGATAAAATAAAGACAGAGAGAAGTAGGTAACCTGTCCATGGAAACCACCATGTAGTTCAAGGATGCCACCTGTGTACCTCACACAGGCAGGTAAGTGAGGCATCATGGGATGTTTTTGCCACAGCTTATTCTATGAATTAATGTTGTAATCCTAGAAAGCTATAGTTATTTCATATGATGTTAAGAATATTGACTTTACAACCAACAGACCTAAGTTTTTAGGCCCTGACTCCACCTTATAGCTCTGACCTAGGCTAGCACATGCACGCCTTCCCTGCCAGGGTGCACCTCAGGGAACGTGGGGGGAAGAGAGGATGGCGACTGGTAGCTGTACCAACCTGCACTCGTTAGCGCATTTTTAGAAACTGCTCTGACTGTTGCATTTTCTTTATTGACCCTCAAGTCATACGGAGTCTGTCTCCTTGCATTTCATCAGGGACATGCGCTGGAACAAGGGCACCATTTTAAAAGCATCCGTGGACTACATCCGGAAGCTGCAGCGGGAGCAGCAGCGGGCGAAAGAGCTGGAGATACGGCAGAAGAAGCTGGAGCACGCCAACCGGCACCTGCTGCTCCGCATTCAGGTACAGCCAGCTGCAGCCTGCGCTCCTGACTTCACAGGGGAGAAGACAGGGTGCAGGGAGCCCCCCGGGAGTCGACTCACGTGATCCTCATTATTTATGGATTCCCTTTTTGAATCTGTTACTTAAAACAATTTATTTGTAACCCAAAGCAACATTTGTGGCACCATTTGGTCATTCTCGGAATGTGCAGAGCCACAGACTTGAGTTGCCGGGATGTCTTCCACACAGGGAGCACGGCGAGGCTCCCCCTTCTGCTCTCAGCTCCTCCTGTGACCCAGTGTCCTTTTTGCAGTCTGGTTAGTGCCAGTTTTTTCATGTTTTGGGGGGTTTGTGGATGATTTTGCTGTTTACAGTGACCTGTAAGCATCATGCCAAAGTGTCAACTAGTTTTAAGGCTGCGATGTGTCTGATGGAGCTAAGTTGACTTCAGACATAAGTTGCAGTGCTGTTGGCTGAGTTTGGTGCCAATGAATC
This sequence comes from Murina feae, assembly GCA_004026665.1. Lineage (NCBI taxonomy): Eukaryota > Metazoa > Chordata > Mammalia > Chiroptera > Vespertilionidae > Murina > Murina feae. The sequence continues at coordinate 34,448 of PVJC01014624.1, forward strand.
AACATTATATATTAGATAAGGAAGCATGGCTCTGTGATGGAGTGGGGCCAGAGGCCCACAGGTGCTAGCTGTGTCCCCAGCCACACTAGCTTCAGCCAATTGTCTGCTAGTGCGGCTGACAGAGTTGCCACAGCCAGCAGCTTATCCCGCAGACATTGCCTCAGTTCCCTAGACACCAGCTGGTTGCCAGGGTGAGGAGGGCTCACTCCTCCTTTCAGAGACATTGACTCCTTGCCCTAGACCTACGTGGGAGAAGGGGCGAGGGCGCTCTCGGGGGTATTTTTATAAGGACACAGGTCTCACCCAGGAGGGCTCCACTTTCATGACCTAAGTGCCTCCCAAAACTCTGTCTCCAGATATCATCACCCAGGGACATCATTTCCATGTAGGAATTTGGGAGCACATACATCCAGTTCATAGCGGTGATTCCTGCGAATGATGAAAACTGACTGTAGTTAAATACAAAGATGCCTTAGTATTGGGAGGAGTGTTAGTCATAATCAGAGCCCATGTTAATAGGGAACTTGAGGACACCCGGAGGATGTTAACATCAAGACATAAATGTAAGAAGTAGGACAGAGAGTGAACTTATGCCAGGTGTATCTTTAGTTTACACTATATTTTCTTAGCCTTCCTAATGCCACGACCCTTTAATATAGTTCCTCATGTTGTGGTGACCCCCCAATCATAAAATTATTTTCGTTGCTACTTCATAACTGTAATGTTGCTACTGTTATGAATCATAATGTAAGTATCTGATATGCAGGATGTATTTAGGCGACCCCTGTGAAAGGGTTGTTCGACCCCCAAAGAGGTCGTGACCCACAGGTTGAGAACCACTGTCTTAGCGAGAGAAATACTAATTTTACGGGTCTATAGGATCCACCTGTCATTTCATTCAGGGAGTGTGTGTACAAGTGCAGTGCGAGCAGGGTCCCTTGGTGTCAGCCAGGCCTTCTCTAAGGCACAGGCCTCTGGCGCCAACTGTGAACATAGCTTCCTTTGAAACTTCCTTGAAAAAGAGAAAGAAAAACTGAGGCTGCTAATGACTGAAGGAGTTTGCAAGAGTATTTTTAATGTCCTGGCTGACTGAACATGGCCCACCAATAAGAGTCATTGTGCCTTCTTCTTGAGTAGGTGAACCCAACTCTTACCAGATTTTGCCATAGCAGTGGCTGTTTCAGGTTTCCAAGGCAACCATTCATGTCATGGCAGTGCATAGTGCAGCACTTTAGCGACCAGTTGTCTGCCATAGTGCTAGGAGTCCCAGACATGGAATTATGTAGCTGAGTAGTTCACTGATAACGATGTTCTCCATCTTTTCCTTGCCCACACCACCCATGACACTTGTGGTGGCAGAGCACATGGGTGCTGGGACCACAGCCATGGGGCAGGCAGGTGAGGACAGCTGTGCTGTGGGGCCCATTTTAGAACCTCGGCAGGGAAGGAGCAGTCAGCAGGAATGTAAATGTCTCCTCCCTTTCTCCCTTTATTCGGTTTTTGCTGTTGGTCCCATGTCCTGTTCTTTGCTGACGAGCTGCAGGTCTTGGATCTGTTGAATCTAGGCTTCCAGTTTATTAAAGCAGCTTGTACTAATGTGCTGGTGCCTCATGCAAATATTAAGATACTAGAGGCCCAGTGCACGAATTCATGCACCAGTGGGTCCCTCAGTCTGGCCTGTGGGATCGGGCCAAAATTGGGTCCCAGGTTGCGAGAGGGTGCAGGCCAGGTCGAGGGACCCCACCGGTGCATGATCGGGC